>JBBBDQ010000434.1:805000-1047500 GCA_037127315.1 Ascarosepion bandense
TGAGCTCTCCTCCTGCATCATGTTTTAATATTGAAAATTTTTTAATATTAATTAGGATCAGCTTCTTAGAATTTACCTTCCCACTCTTCCATTCCGGATTAAAGAAAAAAAAAAATATATATATATATATATATATATATATTCTAAACATTTAAACTGTTAAATATAAGAGATAATGAATGTCTATTATGTTTAATCATAATTAAAAATAATATTACCTAGCCATGTAGGTAATATCAGACAGATTTTAGTCAACAAAACAATAATCCTCACTCAGTAAAAAGAACCTTCAGATATTGAAGGCCATCTACATTAAATTAAAACAATCCACACTTAATAAAATCATGTTTAAATCTGGTCATAACACATTACATTGCATTTAAATATATGGTTCTGTTATCATTTCAAGCTCTCATGCGGTGTGACGTCATAGAACAGCGTTACAAATTTACAAAGTGCATTTACTTTTTTTGGTAACTGTTATTGTTCCTTAGCAAAGTTTTATGTCAACACAAGATAAAATCATCACTGATATTGGATGTTTTTATGTTAACGTCCTTGTAACCTCTCTGAAGATGGCTCATATGAGCTGAAAGCTTAGAACCAACTTAATAAAAAATTATCCAATTGTTGGAGAATTTCTGTCTTTATTTTCACCTGAAATTAAAGATTTTACCTGATTGGCTCATGATTAAACATTGTCTCTCATATTTAACAGTATATATTTAGAAAATTATCTGCTGACTCAATAAACTATATATATATATATATATATATATATATATATATATATACACAGTACTGTGAAAAAGTATTAGGACAAGAACTATTTTATCTTTTATGAGGCATTTTGACAAAAAATAAAAAATTTAATTAAACATAATTCTATTTGATTTACTCAACAAATGCTTTAACAAGAAAAAATACTTCTTACAAAATAAATTTAATATTGAGTATAATAGCTTTTTACTTTGATCACAGCCTTCATTCTGTCAGGCATTGACATCACAAGCTTCTTCAATGTATCTAATGGTATCTCCTGCCAAGCAGCTTGTATTTGTTCTCAAAGTGTGTCTTGCAAAGTAACATTAGATTTACCAATTTTTTAATCCAAAATATCCCATAGATGTTCAATAGGATTGAGATCAGGGCTTTGTGGGGGCCATTTCAAATTCCGAAGCCTTCCTTCCTCTTCCTTTTTAGTTAAATAATTTTCACAAAGGTTTGAAGTATGTTTAGGGTCATTGTCTTGTTGATAAATAAATCCTTATCCTAATACTTTTGCACACTACCGGTAGTGTACAAAAGTGTTAGGACAGGAGTGATTTTAAACTTTATTTTGATGCCTCATAAAAGATAAAATAGTTCTTGTCCTAATACTTTTGCACAGTACTGTATATGCACGTACATACACTTACACATTCTCTTTAGTCACACTTAATTCAACTCACTATTCTACCTGATAGGCAATCAAGATTTACCAATAACATTATATGCATCAGCTTCTCATTTGGTTGAATGTAAAAGTCAAAATAAAATAAATATGATCCCCCCGCCCTTCCCAACCAACGGATTTCATTTTTGGGCTACAATTTTAGACATGTTGATGATGTTCTTCGCCTGCAAGAGTAATGGCATATCTATCATCTGACCATGGTATGTAAATGCTCCCTGAAAGAGAAAGAAAAATATGTCAGCCGAGTACAACAAATCTGATCATTTTTAAGGGTGCATTCCCGCCCACCTCCATCTACTGCAGAAGACCCTTGCAACGGATATATCACAGTTTTAAACAATCTACTAGTTTTCAATGTCTTTGAAAAAACAATGAAAGCCGACCGACCTTCATATTTATTCTTGCTTCCATAAGTCCTACTGAAACATTATCTGCAGTAGAAATATTGACATTGTGATACTTTTTTTCTTTTAATCATTTCACCCCAAGCAAGGCAGGAATGCCACTGGTGTGCAGGATGTTACAGTGAGAGAAAAAACAAGGTACAGGGATGTCGAAGAAATGATAAGGGGCAGATGGGAATCAAGTAGATAAAAGATGGCAATTGACATTGGAGATTGTAGCTATCAGGAAAACAAGCAAACGGAAGGGAGTTCCACAGATGAGACGTGCGAGAAAAGAAACTGTTTGAGTAGAATAGACAATTATATTTAACTATTTTGATGGTAAAAGGGTGGGACCTTGATGTCAATCTAGTAGCACATAGGGTGGGGGGACCTGAAAAAAAAAAGTCATTAGAGCAGCTGCCATGAAAATACTTGTAGAAAAGCAACCCCGAGCACGAGTGTAATCCAATTTGCAAGGAAGCTGTGCTGGAAAAGATGCAAATCGAAAATCAAAACATTACCAAATAATTGTGATTTGACGGATTGATTAATTTGCAGAGTTTATATAGAACTAAAGATTAAAAGAATCAGAACATGACTTTTGGCATCAAAGCACCATAGATTTATTTCCTGTTTAATATTATTGGTCTTTGAAGTTATATTAAATTGAAAACATCTTTATTGATGTTGATTTTCTTGAGGGAAAACATAATAGTTTCCAGATATTCAACTTAAATGTCATGATGCTAATTTAAATGCGAGGAAAATAAATATATGGTGTTTTGAGGTTGGGAGGGGGGGTGCAAAACTAGTATAATGCTGAAATAACAAGTGATTCCAGTATATTTTGGAGTTACCACAGATCAACTCTCTTTAGATCAAAAGCTTTTGTTAGACAAATTCAATTCAGATTAAATGATATTTTCTTGTTGTGAAAGCACCAGAAAGCATGAATATGAACTTGAAATTGTGTTTCAAAACTAGGAAGAAAAGGAAAAATTCCAAGAGGCCTGAAAATTTATTGAAGCAGATTTTATTTGATTCAATAATCATAGTTTAGAAAAATTTACTCACTTTTCCAGCAGCTACATGATCTTCAAATTGTTTGATGAGATCAGTTGCCCATGCTACTTTCTCCAGGGACGGGCTGAATGCCAGTTGGACCACAGGCACTTGTGCAGGGTGAATCACTTGTTTACCAGTAAAACCCATTCCAGCTCCTTCTTCAGATGTTTTTTTAAGAGCATCCAAATCTTGGCAAAGGAAAAAGAAAAGCTCTTATATTTTATGGCACAAAATTTGATTATTACCATATTTACAATAAAACATACATATACACACACGCACACACACATACATACATTGCCCCAAACTAAAACATACAAAAAACAGCACCTAAAATAAAAGAAAACAATATCAATATGAAAGCTAAAGCAATCACCCAAAAACTAGACTTAGACAACCAAATAAGTTGCATCAGTAAGGCTCAAGCTTTTATCATGCTAAAAGACTATAAAGAAAACTTCAAAACTAACCCAACATAAAGACTCATAAAGCCAACCAAGTCAACTTGGTAAAATAAGCAAAACAATACTAGAAAGAATTAATTCTGAACTAAGGAAGAAGTTGGGTGTAAACCAGTGGAAAAACATAAAAACAACTACAGATTGGTTCAACAGTATAAAAACAAACATAATTGCCAATTTGTACAATTAGATATAAAAGAATTCTATTTGTCTATAACAGAACCCATGTTAGATAAGGCCATCACCTTAGCCCAGAAACAGATAAAAATAAAAACTAACAAAATCAATATTATTAAAAACTCCCATAAATCACTACTATTCAACAATGAAAACGCATGGATAAAGAAAGAAGGGATCTTTGATACTACAATGAGAAGCTTTGACGGAGCAGAGACCTGTGAAATCATAGGCATATATTTACTACAAGAACTAAGCAAAATAATAGAAATGATACAGGATTCTATAGGGACGACGGTCTCATAATCTTAAGAGACTATAACAAACAATACACAGACAAAACCGGAAAAGCAATTATAAAGATTTTCAAAAATAACTGATTCGACAGACATAAAAACTAACCTAAATGAAGTACATTTTCTAGATGTTACCTTCAACCCAAGAAAAGGTACATAGAAACCAATACAGAAAAGCCAACAATAAATGATTGTATATACACACTTCTGCCGATCATCCGCCATCTATAATCAAGCAGATACCAAAATCATTTGAACACAGGCTTTCTGACAACTCTTCTAATCAAACCATATTTAACGAAGCTAAGAAAGATTATGAAACAGCCCTAAAGAATAGTGGATTCCCGCCAACACTCACATACTCACCACAGAGCACAACAAATACCAACAGGAAGAGAAATGTCATATGGTTCAACCCACTGTATAGTAAAAAAGTAAAAACAACATAAGAAAAATATTCTTCAAACTCTTACATAAACATTTCATGGAATCAAGCACACTCCATGAAATATTCAACAAAAACACAGTGAAAATCAGCTGCAGTTGCACCAAGAACATGACACAAATAATTAAAATGCACATCAGAAAAACTATCAACAAACAAGCTGAACAAATTAAACCCCCATGTAACTGCAGAATAAAGAATCAATGTTCCTTAAACAGTAATTGTTTACAAAACAATGTAATATACCAAGCAATGGTAAAATCACCAGATAATGAGGGAAAAATATACATAGGAGTAACAGAAGGACCCTGGAAACAAAGAAACTACACACAAAATATCCTTCACAAATAGTAAATATGTGAACAGCCTAAATGCTTTCTAAGTATATCTGGGAAATTAAAAGCAAAACCCAAATCACACCAAAAACATCATGGAAAATATAAAAAAGAACATCAACCTACAACAACCAATCCAAAACCTGCAGACTTTGTTTGGAGGAAAAAAATAGTTATTTATTACCTTCCCAGACCAAGACAAACTACTAAAATGATCTCAACTCATCTCAAAATGCAGACATGAAAACAAATTTTTACTAATAAAAAAATAATAAAATATGAATAAATAAATAACAAATCCAAAATCGAAAAGAATAAATATAAATATAAAAATTAAAACAAGTAAAATAAATTTATTCAAATAAATAAATAAATAAAAGAGACATGATCGCCCAAAGTGTGTATCATGTATGGAACTTAACTGACTGATATATTCTGACCAAATTCATTACATTCTTTTTTGCCCACATACCGTTGAGAAGGCATGAATCCATACATTCTCTATCTCATTCCAGATATGTATTACATAGTAGGGCTGACTGTGCTCTCTTGTCTTGATGTGGCAGTTTGTGTAAGAGAAAGAAAACTCAGAAGTCAAAACCAACCTTGTCAGGTTATCTTGCCCTAAATGTATCACTGAAGTATTTGTGGTTCCTCCTACAAACCAGGACTCATGATGAATATTAGTCTGCTACAAACCTATAGATAGTATAACAATCCACAGTGTGGTTCAAACTCATTGCATTAGTGAATCTAAACTTAGTTATAAATGGAACTTTGTGTGTGTGTGTCCATTACCTATAGACTTCGAAACGGCTGAACCGATTTTCTTGAAAATTTACACAGTTGTACTGTAAGTGTCTACGAGTGTTCTTAGCTAGGTTTTGTGTCGAGGTACCCCCGATAAATATCGAAAATCGATAATCGAAAAAATTGGGTTATAGAAGGAGTGGTCTGATTTTAATCAAATTTGATACACTCATAGACAAAGATATAAGAAACGATATTCAGAATTTTCAAGGTTGCATTTCTTACAATAGTGCAGAAAATCAATAATATATATATATATATAAAAGGCAAGATGTTTGTGTGTGTGTCTGTTTATCTGCCTGTATGTCCTTTATACAAATCCACAATTTTTATCCGATTCTCACCAAACTTCACACAAATATTCTTTAGGCTGAGTCTGAGCTCCAGAACCATGGATTAGTTTTAAAGCTTTCATTACATCCGAGCAACGCCAGGCTATACTACTAGTAGTTTACAGAATTGACTTGTTGACTATTTAGCTTTTAACAAACAGTTTGAGTAAATAGAAAATAGACAAAAACATAATAAAGAAAGAATAAACTAAAAAATAATAAAGATAAAAATAATTTTTTTATATTAAAAATAGAAATTAAAGTAATTGAAAGAAATATAAAAATATTAAAAAGGAAATAAAAAAACCAGTTTCAAGTTTACAGGGTGCGATGGATAAATTGTCGTATAACACCGACACCTCATTTTTGATAGATCTATTTGCCGAAGGATGTGCGTTGTGGTACAGTGGATATCGGCTCGGAACGATAAAAACCGGGGAGCCGAGTTCGAATTCCAGTTGAATCCATTGTATTCACTTATGCGCAAATACCCTTGGGAAAGGTACTAATCCGTCTCTTCCTTCCAGTTATGGGTTAAATAGCAGGACAGATTGGGTTCTATAGCCTTGGTCGGCAACCAATCTACCGCAGAAAGCAATGGCAACCTTCTGCAGGGATAATCTTCTACCCAGTCAGTCATGTCTCTTTCGAGACATGATCGCCCAAGCGTGTATCACGTATGGCGCTTAACTGACTATTTGCCGAAATTATACAAAAAAATATCTTGAAATACTAAAGAGTGAATTTATTCAATAAAATCGCCATTGGCTTTAACCAGGGCTTCTAGAAGACTTTGGAATCTCCTGCAACTCTTCTGGACGGTCTTCTTGTTGAAGTTGGTAAATGCTGTCTAATTAAAAGAAAATGTCAAAAAAATAAAAGTTGTGCATAATTTACTATGAAAATCAATGTCCACCATATCGATGACTTGTAATCTGTATGCTTTAGCTGTAGTAACAACTTTCTGTCTTGCGTAGAATACTTCCATGCCTGTTTTACTCCGAATTGCACCTGTAAACAAGAAAAACAACTTCTTAATTTAAGGTCACGTTTGTTGTTGTTTGATAGCCTGAAGAAAAAGGTAAAGATAAAAAGCTTTTCAAATCATAGTTTACAGGGTGTGATGGATAAATTGTCGTATAACACTGACACCTCGTTTTTGATAAATCTATTTGCCGAAATTACACAAAAAATATCTTGAAATACTAAAGAGTAAATTTATTCAATAAAATCGCCATTGGCTTTAACCAGGGCTTCTAGAAGACTTTGGAATCTCCTGCAACTCTTCTGGACAGTCTTCTTGTTGAAGTTGGTAAATGCTGTCATAATCCTTGCCTTCAGTTCATCCTTGGTGTTCGTTCTTGGAGTTGTGTTGGTCTCTCGCTCAACTGTGCCTCACACATAATAATCAAGGGGGTTGCAGTCTGGGGAGTTAGGGAGCCTGACGTAAGGAGTGACGTGGGCACAGAAATTGTCTGACAACCATGACTGGGTTCTCCTGCTTGTATAGCATGGTGCAGAGTCCTGTTGCAAAACAGTTTCTTTTAGAAGCCACCCTCTTGACCCAGGGCGCCAGTACCTTATCAAGGCACTTCATGTAGGCGTCTGTGTTGAGTCTGGGGTCTTCACCAACAAATTTGGGAGTTCTTTTCTTATCGGAACAATAAGAATGAGTTTTCTAAACAGCCGTTCATTCATAATCACCATTAGACTCATCCAACTCTTTCAGAATCTTCTGCACTCTCCCCAGGTTGACATCCAAACACTCTGAAATGTTTTATTTGGAGCTTCCTGTGCAAATGCTAAGCGGCACAGTGTGCAGTTTCCAAATTTCTGGCAGAGTGAATAGTGTTATAGTGTCGTTTTTCGCACAGACCAGGCCCACCTGATCCTACTATACTGTCAAATTGACAAAATAAAAAAAAAACATGTATGCATGAAATCAAAAATATAAAATGGCAACGATTTACACATCACACCCTGTATAAGTTTTACATCTGAGAATAAGAGAAAAAAAAAAGAATCCATATTTGAAGAAAACTCCTATAGCCACATACTAATACAGATATTGTCAAAGTCTGAAGTTGAATAAGCAGCAATTTTACATATGTTGTGTTCTTATTAGTTTATACAACATTAACATTACAATAGCACTACATGATGAGCTCTTCGCTATGGTACCTAGCCCGTATGAATTTAAGTGCAGTACTAAATTAGCAACAAAGTATCATCAATTTACAGTTGAGCTGACTAGAAGTAGCCATGAGTTATATGCTGTTTCGTTTCTTACACTTCTTGCCAGTGGAACTCTCTTCTGGTTCCATACTTTCCAGACAACTTTAATCTTAAAAAATTTAAATGCAATGTCAATCGTTATCTGCCGTCTTCCAGATTACTCTTCTATTGTACTAGCTTTTTAATAAGGTTTCTCTTTTTCTAATTCTTTTACATAGTAACCACTTGTGTCTTAGTGGCTTTACTGCCTTGCTCGGGGTAAATTTGATTAAAAAAATTTACATAATCAATTACATGTATAACATTTTCATTTAAGTGTCAAAAAGTTGACTAGTGAAATTAATTTAATGAAAATTAATTAAATGATAATTAATTAAATCATGATAATAATTATTTTATTAAACCATTATAAAAATAAGTTCATTTTGGGTATCCAACATTTTTAAGAATCAGGTGTAGTAAACCGAGGTCATTAAGTATAAAGATATCTAGACTTGAGCGGAAGGCTGACCTATAAACTGTCACTAAAACAAAACACTCTGCAGGTGTGACGATCTGTCAAAAATTACTTCAATTTCAAAATATAAACATATTTTGAGCGTGGCACACATGTTGGGTTGCCTCACTCCGGGATTGAGTGCAAGTATGGCACAAGGTAATAAATCATTGATCAACCAACCACAGGGCCTGCTTCTTGTTAGCCCACCCCAATGACTGCAACTAATTGGCTGATTATCTAAACCAATCAGATGCAATCCAGGAGGGTTGTTACGACGATAGCCATTGGCCAGTGATCTCTATTGGCTGACCAATCAGGAGCTAATTATTCGGGATTTGGGCCCATAAATAGAGAGCACCCAGAGCAAAAAATCGAGTTGGTCATTTTTCATTACCCAGAATTGAATCTGTTGCCACTGCATACTCCATCATTGACACTGCCTAATTGCAGTTTAAGATTTTTTCGAGTTAAAGAAACTTTTTCTGCCAGTCAACTACATTCACCCCTCACTTTGCGGTGTTTGTTTTAACTTGATAAGAAATTATTGTATACCTGTGTAAATAAACGTTTGTTACTGTTTATAACAAACGCTTTTCGTCATTTCTTTGATGGTGTGGCAACTATTCTTCTACTCCGACACCAAATTCAACACTCCATCGACTGAATTGTATCCATCCCCTGTTCTCGTGAATCTTAAGAAGCAATGTGGGCGAGGAAAAAATCAGAGAACAACCAGTCTGGAACATGTGGTAATCACGAAACCATCGGCCAACCCAGTATTGTGAAGATATAGTACCACACATGAAAGACTATTTAAATTTGCTTTGGCAAATATAAACAATAAAAAACTGTTTTTGCTAGACTTATTCACATAATTATCATTTTTATTACAATTGTGTTTGGGTTGATGCATTCTTCAAACTTCTTCAACAATGCTGGTTGAAATAACCTTTCCTCAGAACTTTACAAAATAACACTCACGTATCATGTGACTTTTGAAGACCTAATTTACAGTACATACACTAATTTTACATCTTGTGTATGATGCAAACCCTTAAAATTAGCTTCAAAATTAAGCCTTCATAAGTTGCATGGTATGCAGTTATATACGGCACTCAGAAAAAGTTGGAAGAAATTGTGGAATGATTAGGATGTTAGTTTGTATAAAGAATTTAATTCCGAGTGAATAATTACCAATATCAGCACAAAAGTCATCCGACCCAAATAAAACACCATCCAATCGATATCTGCATCCAGTCTGTGAGAGTTCTTTAGCCCGTTGAAGAACTGCCTGCAAGTTAAGCAGGCCAATACTTGTTTCCACACAGGTGATAAGGGCTGGTTTCCAGGATTCAATTTTGTATTGGAAGCAAACATCTTCCAACATAGCAGTGAACTACAAAAGGTGAAAAGAAATAAAAAGTCATTTTATTCTTTTGATTGCCCTGTCGTTATTATCATTCATTTCAAGGTTTTCCTTTTATTCCAGAAAATTACGATGGAATTAAAAAAAAAAAAAAAAATATTATTTTGGAGAGTTTATTTCTGAGTCCAAAATATATGAGCTTGGCTAAATACTAATGGTTGGTTGGTTGTTTGTTTTATGGCATATCAACACCTTGGTGGGTCATTTATTGCCAACTAAATTTTATTTATTTATTGCTGGTAATACCTTTTTCTTTCAACAATTTATTGTTGTTTTTATATAAGTTTTGTGTCTAGTAATACTTTTTTTCTTTTTGAGTATCAAGATTCATTGGGATTTGTTTTTAAGGGCAGGATCCCCAAGTCCTACCCTGTTATTTAACCCATAACTGGAGGGAAGGGATGGATTAATACCTTTTCCAAGGGTACCAGTGCTTAAGTGAATGCAGGGTATTCAACTGGAATTCAAACTCGGTTCACTGATTTCTCTTTCCGAGCTGATATCCACTGCACCACAAGGCACATTCGTCACTAAATGCTTACAGCACCTGGTATTCCCAAGCGGTCACCCATCTAAGTTCTGACCAAGCTCAATGTTGCTTAACTTCGGTGATTGAGCGAGAACCAGTGTATTCAACATGATATGGCCGTAAGCCTAAATACTAATGGAAGATCCTTGTTAATTATTTATATTTTCAATGTTTTCTGAAAACTTTCTTTGCTTCATTCTCATATTTGAAAATATATTTTCAAATATAAACTTAAAACTAAAAAAATATGTACATATGTCAGTTAAATGCCATACATGATACACGCCTGGGCAATCATGTCTCGAGATTATCCCGCAGTAGGGTGCCATTACTTTCTGCGGTAGACTGGTTGCCGACGAAGGCTATAGACCCAATCTGTCCTGTTATTTGACTCATAGCTAGAGGGAAAAGAGATGTATTATATTACTAAGTAGTAATTAGTGAGGGATCAGTTTATTACTTCATAACAATAGAAAACTGATCCCTGCCACTTTATGCCTAGTAGAAGTTTTAATTATGTTTCCAACTATTACATTTAGTCAGTCAGTTAAATGCCATGCATGATACATGCTTGGGCGATCATGTCTCGAAAGAGACATGACTGACTGGGCAGAAGATTATCCCGCAGTAAGTTGCCATTACTTTCTGCGGTAGACTGGTTGCCGACCAAGGCTATAGAACTCAATCTGTCCTGTTATTTAACTCATAACTGGAAGGAAGAGACGGATTAATACCTTTCCCAAGGTTATTTACGCTTAAGTGATTGCAAGGAAATCAACTAGAATTCAAACTTGGCTCCCCGATTTCTCGTTCCAAGCCAATATCCACTACACCACAACGCACATCTGTATGTAGTGTTTAACCATGCTAATGTTTTGTGCCAAGGTTATTGTTATTTTAGTGGTTTTATTGATAAAAATATTTTGCTAAGTAGGTCTTTTATCATAAAGTGCTCAATATCAGAGTGAAAATAGAACATAGCCTCTTTAACTGAGAAAAGAGAAGAGATGTAAATAAAAGGATTCACTCAGAAGAAAATGGATTGAAAGTGCACTAATCTCAGCTTTATCAACAATAAACATAGGACCAGGACCTTACATAATGTCACTGATCATTGAAAAAACAATAGTAGCACAACATGGAGAAAATAATAGAGATCTACTCATAGTGAATAGATTCAAAATCCAAAAGGCACCAACGGCTCTTATATATATATATATATATATAAAATGTATGGATATCAATAAATATACATATGAATATACATGCAAGTATACACACATATATATAAATATTTTTTTCTGGTGTTAATAAAATGGTGCTTGATGTAATATAACAGAGCTATAAAGTATATATATATATATATATATATATATATATATATTAATAAATATATATATATTATCTAGTTCAGAATATTCACTTGAAGAAATGTTGGCCGAAAGGCAGCCAAAAAAAAAAACACAAAATTGTGTTTGTTTAAATCTATCTATTCATTCTGTGGTATGAAAACATCATTCCAATATATATATACATACACACACAAATAATAAATATACATTTTTTCTCACCAGGTATATTTATTATTAGTATAAATTTTAGCTCTGTTGTTGTACAGTTACATGACCAGTGCTTTATTATCATCAACACACAATATATAATAACTTTTTTTTTTCCTCACTGGTAGCACAACTCTGAATTTTATGCATGATGCAATCTTCAGATGCTGAGTTAAAAGTGAGCATTACAATATATATATATATATATATATATATATATATATATATATATATATATATATATATATATATATATATATATATATATATATATAATAATAGTAGAGCAGTCCATATTATTAACTGTGTTGTTAAAAAGAAACAAAAAATATAAATGATAATGCAGTTAGTGAAGAAAAAAATGTATATTTATTATCAATATATAACTTTTAGTTCTGTTATTTTATATCAAGCACTATTTTATTAACATCAACACTCAATGTGAAAAATTGCTGATGACCCCTGAAGAGTGAACGGACAGGTTTATCCATGAGTCAGGATGCTGAAGGTAACATCAATTATTTAAGTGACAAACTTTTACTCACATTATATATATATATATATACAGTGACACGGATAAGTATTGGATACATGTTATTTTCTGTTATAACTCTAGTTTATGTTTGCCATTTTGCCTGATATTTGGTAAGTAATATCTCGTAAAGTTGTTTTAGTTGTATGTGGAAGGAACATTAAAAACTCATGGTTGAATCCGTTTTTTTTTTTATCAAAGTTCAAAATTACCCTATGCAAAAGTATTGGATATATGACACCTTTTCCAAATTTCCAATTGAAACTTTGTATTTTAAAAGACTTTAAATATTCAAATTTTCGATAGTATTGGAATGTTATCTCTGACCAGAAATTTCAGAAAACACAAGACTAGACAAAGTAGCAATGAAAACCAAGAAAAAAGAAAGATGAAACTCAAGTTGTGTAACTTGAGAATGCAAAATATTTCTTCACAAAAAGGGTAGTGCGTAGTCAGTTGAAACTTGAAAAATGCAGCATGAATTCTTTCCAAACAAAATGTATATTAGTAATCTCAAAGGCAATTGCAGCACGAATTTGTCCCAAAGAGAGTGAGGGTAGGTAGTCTAACACACGAGAAAAAAAAATAACCTCCCCGAGCTCTTCTCATCGGCCATATTTATATTTCCTCAGTTCTCGTGGTAGCCGTGAATTTGTGGCACTTTGTCTTTATAAAAGCAATATGGCTTCCCAACAAGATTCTTTTGCATGAGGATGTCCATGAGGTAAGTTTTTTTTTTTTTTCAAAGTACATAAAAGATGGCAATTGCTATTGCATTTAAACTTTTGCAGATTGTAGCTATCAGGGAAGCATACAAATGGAAGTGAGTTCCACAAACATGAAGTGCAAGAAAAGAAACTGTTAGAGTAGAAGAGACGATTACATTCAACTACTTCTACAGTAAAAGGGTGGGACTTTCATGCCAATCAAGAAGTACAAGTAAATACACGATTGGGGTAACAGGGGAAAAAGCTTGTCAGAGCAGTTTCCATAACAATACTTGTAAAAAGACAGAGGGAAGCCACATCACGTTGGTGAGAAAGTGACTGAAGGTGATCTGCCAAGTCAGGATTGATTATATTGCAGATCTTCTTTTGGATTTTGTTGAGAACCTCAAAATGAATAGCAGGCACACCTGACAAGATATGGCAACAGTATTCAATACATGAATGAATGGCAGATTTATAAATGTGCAAAATGGATTCTGTCAAGAAAACCTTCCTGGCCTGACACAGTGAACCCACCTTCCTAGCAGTAGATGCAGCTATGGATTCAGTGTAGTCATTCCATTTGAGATCATTTCAGAGAGTGAGACAAGAGATGGATGGGAATCAAGTAAATAAAATGTACTTGTGTAACTTGAGAATGCAAAACAGTCCGTTCCAAATCAAAGTGTATATTAGTTATTTGAAACGCAATTGCAGCACGAGTTTGTCCAAAGAGAGCGTGGGTAGGTAATCTAACACACGAGAAAAAAAAAATAACCTCCCCGAGTTCTTCTCATTGGTCATACTTATATTTCCTCAGTTCTCGTGGTAGCCGTGAATTTGCGGAAGTTTGTCTTCATAAAAGCAATATGGCTTTCCAACGAGATTCTTTTGCGTGCGGACATCCATGAGGTCAATTTTTTTTCAACTACAGAAACATTAAGTGTAAAAAACTAGAATGCAAGGTCATCAGCAAAAGAGAGAATCTCAGGTCTGCATGAGATACATACAGATGGATGTCATCAAGAAGAAATTGAACGATTGCGATAGTGTTGCAATGGATGACAGAAAATATGAAATTTGATATTGTTTAGCAGTAGCAAAAGATGCCTTCCAGAAACTAATTGAAGTACAAAGACAGGAAAAAATCATAAGAAACCAAAAGAACAAATCTTGAACTGCTATGTAATATTTAATCTCCTCTAAGACAATGATGGCTGAATAATTACTTTAGACATGATGAAGAGACTTGAAACAACAGAGGTATTGGTCTTCTGTCAAAGGCTACAGTGTCATTTCGTGACAAATTGACAACGGTCTAAGTATCACTGACACAGATCTTTTTCAAATTTGGTATGAGTGCAGGGTAAATTTTCAGGGTTTCATTTTAGAAAAGAAAAAATGAAACAGGGTTTGCAGTGTTGAAAAATAAGGTACTCATATTAAAGATATAATAGGAATGTTCTATCAGTAACACATGATTGCATCCTGGATATGATGATAAACTATATTTGGCAACAAGACCTCTGATCAAAAGGTATTGAGGAGTGTGAAACCACCTCTTAATTGCTGTTGTTCCCAGGTCCACCCTGACTTGGGGTTGTAGCACCTGTTAGGGTCCCAGCTATGGTTAAATAGTTAACCCCCAAACTAGGGTTAAAACATAATGAAAGTATAAAAAAAATAAAAATAAAAATACTGGCAATATCTTTTCATAGTCAAAAAAAAAAAAAAAAAAAGGCAACCATACATTTCTGTAAGAAATAAAAAAAATTCCCAGCAAAACATCTTTTGTCAAAGAAGTTACTAATGCTCCTAAGAAAATTAAATTTCAGCATTAACTATCGCTCGGTTCACACTCCACCCATGTCTATTGTACAGGTGTAGAGGCTCATCCCTTGTTCCCTGTTTAGGATGTGGTTTCCGGTTTTCTCTTTTCCAAATCTTTTCACTCTTACGTAGCCCCCTGCACATCAGTGGCATTACCACCTTGCCCAGGGTGATATGATTAAAAAAACCCCCCCAAAAAAACCGACCCACAAGGAATGGCTATGCCAAGAAGCAAACACATTATTAATTCTACCAATAATGTTTATCATAAAATTCATTAGCAATGCAATTACATTAAATAATATAAAGCACTATTTTCTCAGTAAGAACTACTTTAATTTCTGACCAATTTTCTGATTCTCAATGCATTTCTATAGTAACATCATTTACAAGGTATTTACATTAATGGCAGTAATTCTGAACAAAAAGAAGCAAAAAACACTCATGTACCTCTTCTATTTCTTGGACATAATCTACTTTTGGGAGGATGACAGTCTGTGGTAGACGCGACGCCTTTAAAACAACTTTAAGATCATCTTCAATAATTCCGCTACTCACGGAATTGACACGTACAGTACAATCGGCGATGCCAAATTCTATTGCACCCAACATCTTGCCAATGTTTTGTCGAGCAACATTCTGTAAAAGTAAAAAAATTAGGATTAAAATCAAAATTCCAAAGATATTGATAGAATTTGCAGTCCATGGTTATTATTAATTATATGTTTTGGCACTTGTGATCCACAAATTAGCTTGTACCTCTCCAATGAACTAACCCTTGTCTTTGGCTATCATTGATCTGCCACTTGGCATTTTTTCATAGATCCAGTAGTAAAAAAAGAGCACTTTGTATATGACTGGATGCTGTGAAAATAACAACTTTGGTTGTTGCAAAGCAAAAAACATTCATTAGTTGCAAAGAAATCCATGCGCACTTTTTGTTCAAACAATTTGCCATTTCTTCCTGTCCAAAGAAGTCTTTCCAAGAATCAGAAGTGACAATCTAATGTTCTCTCTGACTTTTTTTTTTAAATCATATCACCCCGAGCAAGGCAGGAACGCCACTGATGTTCAAGGGGCTACATAAGAGTAAAAGGATTAGAGGAGAATGAGGAGAAGGATGAACCAGTTAGAAAGGAGCAAGAGAAGGATGGGAATACAGGTGTGATGACAATTGCGAAGGTGGAGAGAAAAGAAAGGATCTACAGGACAGTGTGGAAAAAAGTAGGGTCATGTAGTTAAGAGATAAGTATTGACCTTGCATTTAAATTCCTGGAGGTTGTCGCCATCAGGAAAGCAAGAATAAGAAAGTGAGTTCCACAGGCGGGAAGTGCGTGAAAAGAAGCTGCTGGAGTAGAATTGTCGTCTGCATTTGGTTGATCTAACTGTGAATGGATGAGACCCAGTTACCAGTCTGGTTGCACAAGTAAACACCTGTTGCGGAGGCACCAGTGACTCAAGCTCGTTGGAACAGAAACCATGGAAATATTTATAGAACAGAAAAAAAGGAGGCCACATTTCATCGGTGGGAAAGTGGCTGTATTCAAGCCACCAATTCGGTACCTATCACATTACTGATTCTCCTTTGGAGCCTGTCAAGAACATGGAGATGAGCAGCAGGGGCACCTGACCATATATGGCAGCAGTACTCCATGCCTGGACGAATGGTTGATTTGTATATATGCAGGATGGTTTCAGGTAGGAAACATCGCTTAGGTTGTCTACCACATGGTCTTTTGCCAGGGAAATTGTCTTTGTAGGATCTACACACAAAGCCTTGTTCTCATATCCTGCTTCCATGACAAAAAACAATTTAACCTCTTCTAAACAGGGAAATTAGTATTTTCATCGTTTTTTTCTTATGGCAGCCATCTTGATTTTGTCTCTGATATTTTTTTTCCAGCTATGACTGTCTCTGAGGCAATTTTTTGTCTCTGAGGCAATTTTTCTTTTTTCAAGAATGAAAAGTATGTTCAAGTATGTGCCCCATCAGGGCCATATATGGTTTTGAATTGAGTTGTCCTTCTCCTATATTGGTTGCCAACCACATTTTTTTCACACTTCTTGTTCAAATAATACTTTCAAGTGTCAAACGAATGTTCGAACTGATTTGGGCTTCACATCTCTTAAATCATATACCACATGATCTTCTGTCAGAGAAGTTATCTTTATAGGATCTATACACAAAGCTTTATTCTCCTCTTCTGCTTCCATGATCAAACTGACTTAGCCTCCTCCTTCTAATCAAGGAAATTATGTCAGTTTTTACATTTATTTTCTTTATGGCAACCATTTTGAGCTTGTAGAAGTCAAATAACTTACCTTTCAACATGGTTGTCTCCTTTTGTCTCCCTGTAGGAAGGTAAACATTCAAGAGTGTGAGACTCACCTTCCTGATGTTTCCAACTAGTGTCCAGTTGGCAGACAAAAATAAACAGGGTTGTAACTGAATACATGTCCCTATGTGGCCCAAAGACAAATGGTGGATATTGTGCTGAATATTTATGGAGCTCAATGTACACACTGAAATTATCAGCCAATCACTGCTCACAGAATAGACTTGCCTGTAACAGAATGGAATCTCCCAGATTATTATTTAAACCACCTATCAATTTTCTCTATATTTTTCCCAGCCAGTTGCTTTCAAAGACTGAGAATTTTGTACATCGTCTTTTCTCAGTATCTGGGTTTAATCGTCATAAATTGTTAAGGGGGCTGATCTGCACACAGTAGCACCTGGTCATGATATAATATGGAATGTTTTACCTGTCACAGATATTTTCCTTCAGGCTTGAGGGTAGTGTTATTCTTCACTTTATGAGGTCTGTCTGAAAAGTAATGGCACTGGGTGTGCTGCATGAGCTATGCACGAAAAAGGGATAAGCTGATTGAGTTATCATCTAAAATAATGTCTTGGGCGTATATAACTGTAGTCTTAGCTTTCTGCGACTATTGAATGTTTTTTTGCAAGAAAAATTCCTTTTGATTTCTTGTGCCCCTGCTGCTTATGTTCTTCTAAAATTTAAATGCAATGTCAACCATCATCTTCTATTTTCTGAATTCTGTTTTTATATTGATCTTTCTCCTCACTAAAGTCATCTTGTCAAGTAATTGGACACGGTTTAGTGTTATTGACAAAATGCTCAACAAACTGAATTGACAAAATTGCAAATAAACAATAAGAAAAAGAAAAAAAAAGACCAGGTTAAAATAATACAAAGCAAACAACATGTGGGCAAGTAAAAAATGAGGCAAAGCAACATTAATAAGGCAAAAGGTTTACAAATTAAAAATTGTGTTCAATTGTGTATTTGCAAAAGGGATACAGTCAAGTGATTATAGTGTTCTGATTTCAAGACAAGAAAGAACAAAAATATGAGACCAAGAATTGTTCTAATATGTAACTGGCCACGGTTGCCAATAAACAATAAAAAAAAAAAAGAAAGGAAAAGAACAGATCAAAATGATACAAAGCAAACAAAATATATGCAAATCAAATCTAGACAAAGACACATTAATAAAGAAAAAAGGTTCACAAAGTAAGAATGGTATTAAAATATAAACAGGGATACAGTCAAGTGATTATAGTGTTGTGATTACAAGAAACAATTTATGATGCAGAAGACAAAGATGTGGTCCATTTTTGTTGGTTAGGAAGAAATCCCAGTATGCATCTGTAGAAGTTGTCTATAAATTTGGAGAGTCATTGCATTGGGATTGGCCAGATCTCCAGCTGGAAAAAAATTGGTTGGAAGTACAGGCAAAGGATGGAGTGATAGTCCAGACTTGGCTTCAGTGGTGATTGTCCATGAAGGGTAGGGCTAAGGTGTGTGCCACTTACATCTTTCTCCTTCCCCCTTTACTGGTTGTCTGTATTCCCTCTACATAAAGATGATAAGAAGGCAATCAAGCATTTGCTCTACTCTCTCTTGTAGGGTGGTGGCAAGCATCAGGTCTACAGAGATGTCTTTGCTCAACATACATGTCATGGGGGGCTGGAAATGCTACACTTCGGGAGTTACTAACACATCTCGAAGTTGGCTTTCCTATGCCACATGGTGACACTGGACTTGATTTTGGAGGGGAGTGTTCCCTAGCCTTACTATCACTCCTTCCATTTCTAGGACTGTGTCAGCATAAACCCTGGAATCAATCAAGATTCCTACAAGTGTTGGGTGGCCTTGTGGGTCATTTCTCGGTTCACTGCCCTTTCTGAGCCTCAGAGGTTATTGTATCATGAATTGTATCAGTAAGGGGTCACGACAAAGAAAAAAATCATTCAAACACAAAATTCTTTGCTTTTAATCCTTATTTCTTACCTTCATGTTATAAGCTACACCATCTTCACAGTCAAGAACAATGCAGTCTGCCTTAAGTGATGGAATCTTATTCAATTTTTTCACATCACTGCCTGGAACATAAAGAACTGCTCGCCTAGGTATGTAGCTATCATTGGCCAACATGTCAACAGGCTGACTGAAAAGGCTACGTTTCACAATAGCTTTGGGAAGAGTATGGTGTAATCGAAAGAGGTAGGAAGCACATCTTTGACACAGGGACAAACCATGAAGCATCTTTGCAATAGATTTGATCAATTGTGTAATTTAATCTGAAAAAAAAAAAGATTTTTTTTGAAAAATCTAAATTATAATAATTGATAAAAATATTGAGATAGATATTGGTTAGGAAAGGTACTGAGAAATGGAAAAAATTTATTAGAAACCTAAAAAGAGTGCTAGGTTGCAATGTGCTAGATATCATCTTATATGGCAGTGAAGATGAAACAATCTCTCCATGGATGAGACAAAAATCAAGAGGCAGCAGAAGTGTGTTGCTACAGAAGGATACTGAGAATGCCAATGATGAGAAGAATAAGCCACAAGGAAGTCTTAAAAAAATCACAACAGGAAGAACACTTCTACTCATAATCAAGAAAAGACAGCTGAAAATCCTTGTATACATAATGAAGAGGAAAGGGCTTGGAAAACTTAACCCTCACAGGAGGATATTGAGAGCATGAGAAATGAGAGGAGGTAGCAAGCCACTATACCCAATGAGCTTGTATGAATGAATGGCAGAACAGGGGTGGGGGAGCTTTAACAAAGAGAGCAAAATTGCTAAGATCTACACGAAATAGGAAGTAGTGGAGAACCATAAACGCCTATATCCCGAAGAAGATTATTACTAATAACCATAATTACATTTTAATATACTCCCTATGTACAAGCCTCATTGATTTGCTTGTGGATATTTATATTTTAATCTTATTAACTGTTGAAAAATTTCAAATTAACAGGGTTGCCATGGTAGCTATATTTTGTTAGATTTATTTTTTTTACTTATGTTTTGATAATGCTCACATAAAAAGAGCAAAATGTCAACAAGAAAATAAAATTTTCAACTTCCACTATGTTTTCATGAATTCCATCTTCATATACAAATGTAGCTAAAAGTAAACAAATAAAAGCAAATTAAAAATAATCTGTATCATGACCATCGGATTCTGATTTTTATATGTTTGTACATTTGTTCATGTGACACAGCAAAAACAGCACATCATAGTGGTATTTATGTTAACACAATACCATTAAATGTTCTACCTTCTTGAATAAAGCTATTTTTAATCAAATAAGGTCATTACTTCAGTATAAATTAGCAAAAAGTCTATTGAAGGGAAGTAACTCCAGGTCTATTAACTGTCAATTATATTTACCTAGGTTTTCTTAATGTATCAAAAGAGAAAATCAACTACCTCAAAAAAGAGTTTGTGTTGTGTGTGTGATTTGCTGAAGAAAAAAATGATTGAAAATTGTTAGCACAAAAAGAATTGCTATGAGTATCAGAAGCTATATTAATTTTCTTTCTTCCCTGTCTGGCGTGGCCAATCAGAAAAATCACTTTATGAATAAAGGCCACTTCTTTAACTTACTGGGGATAGATTAAATTTTTGAGCTTTGAGAGAAAAAGTATGATTTTTGAGCTTGGTAAGCTGTTGCGTGGGAAATGTTGAATTAGCGACTCTGTTTTTGTTAATACGTTATCAGCTAGACTGTTCACACCAGGTCTAAAATTGAACTAGCACAAGGATTTCTTTTTCTATTTCTCTTACACTTAGTAAAACGGAAAACTGCTTTATTTACTTGCTCTTGATTCCACTTCAATAATAATTAAGAATTGTTAATTAGCATTTGTAAATGGTTATAATTTGTAAATAATTAAACAATAAATTCTAGAAATATGGAGTTACTTGAAGTGAAGGCTGATAGCTTTTAAATGAGTGCAGAATAAAAAAACATTTATTGGAACTGTAGAAGCAATTGCAGTATAGAATTCAATATTCTAAGAGTGTGTCTATATGCTGTAAAGTTAGGACACAATCATCAAAGACAAAATATAAAAGGTGGTCCTCAATGACCTGTGCATAGACTAAAGAATTAATCGATATACTAATTTAGTTATTGTATAGAGCAGCAACTTTTCTCACTCTATTATTTTTTCTTTCGTTTTTTTGTTGTTTTTTTTTTTTTTTTGGAGTGCTGGCAGAATTTCAAAACTATTTTAACCAGGAGACTGTGGATCCATCTTTCAAACAATACTTCCCCATAGTATTATAGCTTCAAATAAAGCCTGATGTCTGTCACAAAACTTAATAAATTTCTTTTCAAGGACAAAGCTCATGAGAAAAAAATAAGGGAAAAACAATCAACAATATTAAAAATTTAATGAAATGAGGTATGACAAAACTCATCTAAAACTGATCTGAATAAATAAAATAGATTTTTGTTGTATGGATGCCGGCTCTGATTGGGAAAACATTGAAATCGCAGTGAAAACCCCAGTTTCTATCACATCAATAAAGTTAAGCAGTAATGAGCTTGCTCACTACTTAGGTGGGTGGCCATTTAGAAAAAGCAGAGAAAAATTAGTAATGAACTATAACAAGTGTTACAATTAAAATAAAACAAGGTTTATGATTTTCATGATAAAAATAGTGTATTAAATAAAACTAACAAACTGTATCAATAGTCATATGGTACCCATAAAAAAGATGGGATGAAGTTACATATGAATTAGTAATTCTATTTAAAATCAAAATACCTGGGCATTTCCACACTTCCACTTTAGATCAGATGAGAATTGTTTGATTAAATGTTGATATGGTTAAAGACTCAGAATTTAATTTCTAGGTTGTTGTTGTATCAAGCAATATATTGTTTTGACGATCTTAATGAATCAAATTTGGTCATGCTCTCAGTTTAATCATTTGTCATTGTGAAAAGGAAAACAATTTTCACCTCTTCAGATAATATTTTTTATATTCTCTCATATGTTTTTGCCCAGTAAATTTGAGTGGGTCACCATAAGCTGTAGTTACGAATAGAGAGTTACAAATAGAGAGTTACGAATAGAGAGTCGCAATTCTAAAAAAGTTTGCCAACCCCCTGCTATATACAGGGAATATTGTGTTCGTACCAATAATAAAAAACATGTTTCGTTGAAGGTTATTTAAACAAAGTTTCAAGACAAAAGAGCAAGGGGAGAAGAAAATTAGATCATGATGCTGAAACTAAAAGATTTCCTTATACATTCGCCCATCTTCCTCACCAAGATACATGACACAAGTTCTTCCTTGCCTTTTCTTTCTCACTCATACATGGAAAGAAATCACATTTGTTTTCCTCTTAACAAACTATAAACAAGGAACTTTAGCAACTATAAGTCAGTTAAGTGTCATACGTAATACACACTTTGGGCGATCATGTCTTAAAAGAGACATGACTGACTGGGCAGAAGATTATCCCACAGTAGGTTGCCATTGCTTCCTGCGGTAGACTGGTTGCCAGCCAAGGCTATAGAACCCAATCTGTCCTGTTATTTGACTCATAGCTAGATGGAGAAGAAATGTATTATATTATTAAGTAGTAATTAATGGGGGATCAGTTTATTACTTCATAACAATAGAAACCGATCCCCCACTTTATGCCCAGTAGGAGCCTTAATCATGTCTCTAACTACTATATTCAGTCAGTAAAGTGCCATATGTGATACACACTTGGGCGATCATATCTTGAAAGAGACATGACTGACTGGGTAGAAGATTATTCCGCAGTAGGTTGCCATTGCTTTCTGCGATAGACTGGTTGCCAGGCAAGGCTTTAGAACTCAATCTGTACTATTATTTAAATCCATAACTAGAGGGAAGAGACGGATTAATACCTTTCCCAAGGGTATTTGTGCGTAAGTGAATGCAAAGAATTCAACTAGAATTTGAACTCAGCTCCCCGATTTGTCGTTCCAAGCTGATATCCACTGCATCACGACACAAATCTCAGAAACGTTTTGCTGTAAAAATAATCACTAAGACATTCACTTATCAAAGATGATTTATGCATCTTTTCAGCTAATAAATTAACGCTTTGAAAATAAATATTTAACATTTTTCAACAATGTGTTGCATTTCTGGTGCCAACAATAAAATTCACACTTGGTGCTCCCTTTGAAGAGTATTTAAACAAAGTTTCCAGACGAGAAAAAGCAGTCAGCAATACCAAAAGACAATAACAGTTTCACGACACATCAACTTAAAAGAAATTCTCTTACTCATTCACTTGTCTTCTTCACCAAGCTACATGACACTTACACTTTCTTCCTTGCCTCTTCTTTCTTATGCATACAAAGAAATCACATTTCTTTTCCTCTTAAACAAACAACTACAAACAAGGTCTGTAAAAACTGTAACACCTGTACACACTCAGAAAAGTTTTGTTGTAAATCACAAAAAATAAAAATATTTGAACACGTTTTTCTTTGTTGTGGGTTGGTTCAAATCTGCGAGAAATCAAAAATGCCAAATACAGGTTGGGGATACCAGAATCAAGCAGGTACAAAAATATAAATACCTGGGAAGCGTCATAACAGAAGATGGAAAGTGCAACACAGAGATCCAAAAGCGAATTGGCATGGCGAAGAAAGCATTCCAGAAGTTGAGTAAAATATTAAGAAACAGGACAATTTCGCTAGAAACTAGGAAGAGGATACTGGATTGCTACGTGCTGTCCGTTCTTCAATATGGCAGTGAATGCTGGACAATATCATCAAAAATGAAGGAAAAACTTGAAGCAACTGAAATGTGCTTCTACAGAAGGATGCTGTAAATATCATGGATCGAGCATGTGAGCAATGATGAGGTCTTGGAAATGATGGAAACAAAAAGGAAATTAATACTGAGTATCAGGAAGAGACAGGTGAAGTTCCTGGGACACGCATTGAAGAAGGAGGGCTTGGAGAATCTGATACTAACAGGCCAGATAGAGGGAAAAAGAGACGGGAAAACAACGGATGACATATTTGAAGGACCTAATCAGGTGGATGATGGAATGAGGATTGCATGGTGTAACAGGAGAAGGCGTGCTCAGAGCCACCAGGGATAGGGAAACGTGGAAGGCCATGATTGCCTATGTCCTGAAGGGACAAGGCACATAGAAGAAGAAGAAGCAAGTTGAACTTGTAGATCGCAACATTTATTTTATTCCATTTATTCTTTTCATCACAGTAAAATGTACAATGAAATTAGACAATAGTCTTCAGGTGTAAAAAAATAAATACATAAACCAACACGGAGAATTGAATGAAGTTTGGTACTAGAATTAAAGCTAATGTGTAAGAAGTTTTGGTTTAAAATTCATTGAAAATTGTCAGCATGCAGCAGTACCTGGGGATAAAAACAAAAATAATCCCTCAATTGCATTGATCTCAAACTTTTTTATGTGCTGTATCCCCTCAGGATGTTGGCGATCAAGGCTCTCCACAATTTTCTGTCCCCTGCAGCTCCAACGTTGAGAAAATGCTCCTGATCCCCCAAATAAACAGAGACTGGTCAGGTCAAGAAATAAAAATAATAGCAACTACCTTAAGTTGCAAAATAGATTACCATTTTCTGATGTTTAACAGTCTATCAGACTGTTAAACATCAGAAAATGGTAATCTATTTCATAACATGGAAGGTAATTTCATAACATGGAAGGTAATTTTAAAAAAAAGAGAGAGATTTCCTTTCCTTTTATACAACTTCAGGGATTATGTGGTAACCCTGTCATGTAACTCAGTTAAGTGCCATGCGTGATAC
The DNA here is from genome assembly GCA_037127315.1 of Ascarosepion bandense. Lineage (NCBI taxonomy): Eukaryota > Metazoa > Mollusca > Cephalopoda > Sepiida > Sepiidae > Ascarosepion > Ascarosepion bandense. The sequence continues at coordinate 830,207 of JBBBDQ010000434.1, forward strand.
ACTCTGGAGCGATCATGTCTCTTTCGAGACATGACTGACTGGGCAGAAAATTATCCTGCAGTAGGTTGCCATTACTTTCTGCAGTAGATTGGTTTCCAGCCAAGGCTAGAGAACCCAATCTGTCCTGTTATTTAACCCATAACTGAAGGGAAGAAATGGATTAATACTTTTCCCAAGGGTATTTGCATGTAAGTGAATGCAATGAATTCTACTGTTACTATAAATGGTTAGTAATGATAACAAGTTTTGTTTTTAGTAAAGATTTTAACAAAACAAGTACACTGCTTCTTTCTTGCCTGACAGTCAATTTCTCCACACTAAATAAATTCCCTCTTTATTTCTAAACCGTTCCATCATCCACTTTCTCAAGCTTATCAAGTATGTTATGCTTGTTTTCCTTTGTCGCTCAATCTGTCCTGGGAGTAACAGATTTTTCAAGCCCTCATTAGGTGACCTAGAAATTTAAATTGTCTCTTCTTGATGTTACATATAAGTTTTCTTTTTGCTTCCATTTTCTCTAAAACCTCATTGTTGCTTGTAGTGGATAAGAAATTAAGAATTAAAATCAACCTTCTTCACTTTTACAAAAATTCACAATGACGTGGGAAATCCTGTTTTTTATATGCTTAAAGAAAAAGTCAAAACCAGATTTCACAAGTAGGTGTTAAATTGATTTTTGACCAATGGGAGTAACTTGCAAGACTTAAGGACTTAGCAATCCAGCGCAAAAAACAAAAAAAAGGACTATATGAATGACCTCAGCAAGACAGTCACACACGGAAGACAAGCTAAAATATAACAAAAGAAGCTTTAATCCGAACATTTGTCCTCTTTCTCTTTCCTTCTTGTGTGCTGATTCATTTTACTTCTTCTCCCTTCAAAATACTCCTACGAACAAACGCTTATACATACATACATACATACATACATACATACGTACGTACGCATATACACTTTCAACAATTACTATTACAAACAATTTCTTCAACTCTTGATACCTTTATCATTGAACACATACTCTACCCTTAACTTCTTAATAATGTTTCTAATTGCACATACAACTAATTTTATTCTTTCCTTTTAATAAATTTCTATTTTAACATAAAAAATGTATATTTTATTCTTAGACTTTTCCACACTATTCCACACATTCCATCCTGCCGACAACCAACCTTCTGATGATAATTCTGCATAAGTCCTGTAAGCTGTAGGGAGTTTGGTTATGTCTGACACAAGGCCGAATCAAAGAAACATTAACCAGCTCCCTACGTCTTCACATACAGTCCATCCCTTTTATTGAGCACTTTTGTCTATAAATATAACTTGAAACTATATTTTATCATTATATAATAAATATATATGTGTTTGTGTATCAAAGACAGAGAAATGACAGCTGTGTTAACAGGATAAGCAGTGCCTACCTTAATTAAAACCATTAATATTAGTTATTCATTATATAAATGTTTTAAATTTATTGTACCTTTGTAATTTGATGCCCTCAAAGTAATTCAGTACATGTAAGGGGTTGAAAAGTATGTATAGAGTCATAAAAAACAAAATGTATCCACAAGACATTATATTGATTATACAAAATCAATAATAAACATAGTGAGTCCTCAAATATTCAAACTATTTACCTTCATCATTCACACCCCACTTTTTACCTGCAAAACATTTATTACTATTATTTGTCATCTTTCTCTTTCCTTCTGCTGATTCCTTCTCCATCCAAAGACATTCCTACTGAATATATCCGTACGTACACATATACTCTTTTAACAATTACTACTACAAACATTTTCTACAAGTCTTGATACCCATAACTTTATCACTGAACACGAACTCTACCCTTAACCTCTTAATAATGTTTCTAATTGCACATTAACTCCTACGACTTATGTTATTCTTTCCTTTTAATAAATTTCTATTTTAACAAAAAAAAATGTATATTTTTATTCTAACACTATTCCACACATTCCAACCTGATGAAAACATTCTGAGAATTTTTTTTTTTTAATCACATCACCCCAAGCAAGGCGGTAAGGCCACTGGTGTGCAGGGGGCTATGTAAGAGTGAATAGATTGGAAAAGAGAAAGCCAGAAATCACATCCTAAACAGGGAACAAGGGATGAGCCTCTACACCTGTTCAATAGACGTGGGTGGAGTGTGAACCGGGCGATAGTTCAGTCTATCTACTCCAATTGAAAAAAAAAAGAAAAAAGAAAAGTGAAAAGATTGGAAAACAGAAAGCCGGAAAACACATTCTAAACAGGGAACAAGGGATGAGCCTCTTAACCTGTTCAATAGATGTGGGTGGAGTGTGAACCAGGCGATTAATTCTGATGATGATAATTCTGGATAAAACTTGTAAGCTGTAGGGAGTTCGGTTATGTCTGACACAAGACCGAATCAAAGAAACATTAACCAGCTCCCTACAGCTTCATACTCACATGTTCGGTCTATTGTATCTTTGGTATCTTTCTGTAGAATGACGTTTCTATTACTTCAAGCCTCTTCTTCATCTTTGAGGAGATTGTCCAGCATTTACTACCATACAGTAGGACAGATATCACATAACAGTTTGGTTCTAGAATTAAAAACTAAAAACATTGTCCTGAGGGTAAGAAAACAAGTAAAACCCAAGGTGCGTATTGTTTCTCATCTTGTTTTCTGCTCTGCTGCAACAACGAGTTAGTTCTTCACTATTTACCCCATACTTGTGTCAACCTAAGGTGAGGTTTGTAAATAAATACGTTCTCTTGGTATAGGGCAATGGTTAATAAAATAACTTATTGAATGCTACCACTGAGCAGTGAGTTCAAGACTTAGTGAGCAACCAATACACGTGGACTTGTTACCAAAGTTTCATAAATTTAAGGCACCTCCATGTGACATAATGCTACACTTATAAATTTAGTTACTTTCAATAATTTTTGATACCTAAGGTTTAAAAATTAAAAACGTTTCTTGAAGCTTTCATTTTAGAATTACTACTTTCAGTAAGCAAAATATTTTGGTGGTGTCTATCAAACAGAAACTATATTGATTGGAAATGGAATTGTTTTTTTTTTAATTTTCTAAAATAGCTGATTAGTACTTTTTCTTTTTTTAGTCAACTTTCATAACAATGCAATTCTCTTTATTCCAAAAAAATCTTCCGAAAATAAAATATACTTTTTTTCTGAAACTTTGAGGAATATTAGCTGATTTAAAATATAAGTAATCACTATATTTAATTTGTCTATATACTTTTGAGATCAGGTATTACATTGTTCGGATTGTTGTTCTCATCTTTATTGCCATTTTTACGACGCATCGGCAGTTGTATGCTCCGGCCTTCTTCGGTTGCTACGAATTTCGAACCAAACGCTTTATTCCGATCACGTCCAGAGGCCACATAGTGATCTTCCTTTAACTCAACTCTCTAAGTTACTTGTTCACCGATGGTGTTAGTGTAGCCAAGTACTGAACTCACAACTTTCACAACCCTTTGGGTTAAAGTCACTAGAGAACGAACCAATCTATCCATAGGAGCACACGGGATTTCTGGTTAAAATGTCTCAGTATATTTTAACTTAAAATATACTGAGACATTTAGGTTTATTTACAAGAAATTCATACATATTTTTACCGAGATTAAAAAAAAATTCCAAAGTAATTCTTTATTTGTGAATAAGTTCTTAAAGTTTCATTTAGAGAATCCGACAATTATTCAACTTTTTTTTATTTTTAAGAATTTCCAAATCAATGTTTTTCGCCAGAAAAAAATGCAAATTTAATACTTAAAGGTCATTCTTTAAGATTTCTAGAAAATGTATATTGTAAAAAATATAGTTTATTTTAATTTTTTATTGTCGATTTTTTTAAATTCCAAATGTTTATGTTCATCATAGTGAGTGTAAAAAAAGCAAACAAAAATAGTAGTCAAGAACTTTAAAGGCTTTTTTGATTTAAAAAGAAAAACAAATTAAATAGTTTAAAAAAAAATTCGGTGGGTAGTTTTTTCTGTTGTGCTGCGACGTTCTTCAGAAATCTGCGATCTTCTTTTTCACTGTTATGAAAATTTAACTACGTCACGTTTTGTTCTAAAACACGTCGAGATTTTAAAAAATAAATAAGACGTAATTTTTGAGACAATAAATAAAAATCGTAACCATTTTCACCGCGCACAGTTAGAGCCACAGACTGTTTACTAGTCACAAGTCCATTCACCCACCCAAAGGTAAAAAAAAAAAAAAAAAAAAAAACTATAAAAAAATCATAGTGCAAAATATAATATAAAAAAACAAAAAATTAGAATTTAATCACTTTTAAAACAATTATTAACGTCAAATCAATTTTAGTTTCGTAGTTGCGAGAAGGAATTGCGCGACCATATTTTCATAAATGTTTCTCTATTCAAAAGTTGACCTTCTCTGTGTACTGTAGACTTCAAAAACTATACTTACTTCTTATTAAAAGTTTGTTTTTTTTTCAAGAAAAAATAATTATAAATTAATAATCAATTTTTAGTGTTGGTCAGTTCCATATTTTCGGAAACAAATTAAAAATATTCAAAAATTTCTTACTAGCTATTTTAGTCTGCTGAACTAAATAAAATAGAAATTGAAATTAAAAAGTAAAAAACTGAAAGTAAAATAAATGAGATCTGCACGTTTTAAAAAATTAATTAAAAAAATTAATGATAATTATTTTTAATTAATGTTTCTGAGAATAAAATTTTAAAAAGTAAAAGTAAAACAGCAAATTTTTTTTCAGCAACAAATGCTGAAAAAAATTTGCTGTTTTACTTTTACTTTTTAAAATTTTATTTACTCATTTCCTGATTTTTGTGCTGATAAAGAAACAGTAAAAATATACTAGCTATATTTTCCAAGCGAGCTGGGTTTTAAAATTAAAATTTTTTCCATCTCTCAAAAGATCAAATAAAACAGAAAAATGTCTTTCTTTTTTAAACTAAAAATAAAAAATTACAAAAATCTCAATTTTACTTAAAATTTTGAGGAAAAAAAAAATAGGCTTAAATTTTACAATGCATACTTATTATTTTTTTTTTACCTGAACCAAGTTGATAATCGTATTTTGCAAGAAATTCCGTATCCAAACAAAACCCGTTCAAATATAAATCATTTGTCAGAATGTCACCGAATCAATCTATCGGTGTAACAGGAAAAGAAGTACATTGTAAAATAAAGTTCATGAGTATTGAGTATTCATAGAAAAATTAACCTCAAAAACCATCATGAGACATTCCATATAAAACGATTGAAGGCTCTTGAACATATGTCATGAAAATAAAATATCAAACAGAGAATTATACGACAAAGGAACATTTATCACAAACCATCAAATCAAAATAAAAACTATATTGGGTTTCATCACATTCTCACAAAAATGACAACTAATCACCGCACAAAGCAATTACATTTTTATTTTATTTTAAAATATAAATAGGACAAAGTAGATATTTACCTTATCTCCTCACTGAGACACGATGCGACACAAGACCAGCGCGTACATCCGAACCAGGGCCAAAAATTGGGTTGGCTGGCCTTGGTAATGACACCCACCCCCGCCCTCTCTAGAACAATGAGGGCAGCAGCCTCAAGCAGCTGTTCCCCGAAACCGAGCATTTCTCAGTATTTTGTTTTTCTTGGCTATCTCTCTGTCCACAGACAGAGATACAAGTGAGTCGCACTCTGCTCGAAGACAGAGACGCAATAGGATAAACCCAACCTGGTATGTGCCAGGTTAAATATAAATCAAACAAAGTAGACCAAAAATAACTGTGGCAGTAATATTAAAAATATCTTTAGAAACTTACCAGGGCCAGTCTCACACAAACACTAAAATATGACAGTTAATTAAAGTGTCATACGTGATACACGCTTGGGCAATCATGTCTCTTTCGAGACATGACTGACTGGGCAGAAGATTTTCCCGCAGTAGGTTGCCATTGCTTTCTGTGGTAGACTGGTTGCCAACCATGGCTATAGAACCCAATGTGTCCTGCTATTTAACCCATAGCTGGGGGAAAAGCGACGGATTCATACCTTTCCCAAGGGTATTTACGCATATATGAATAATGCAACGAATTCAATCGGAATTCGAACTCGGCTCCCCGATTTCTCGTTCTGAGCCGATATCCAATGCACCACAACGCACATCTTACTATGTAAACTTATTTTTAATAAAATTCATTGTTTGTTTTATTCAAGCGTCATTGTTGTCTTATTTCCAACTTCAATTACACGAAAACGAACAGAATTACTCTTTTATACGTTTGCACTGCAGAGTCCCGAACTCTGCAACAAACCAATAATTGAAAATCATGAAAAAAAAAAGAAAAAAAAACAAAAACAAAAAACTGATAACCAACATAAGGGATATTATATAAGTGTTACACTTTGAAAGACTAGTCTCTCAGCGATAGGGAGAATTTTATTTTGGGCAATTTTATTTCCTAGTTTGCATAATAAAGATCACAATCTTTGGGATCAATAGGTGGGTAAAAGATCTGTTGGGTTCATTTTCCTTCCTCTTCCCCAATTAGTACGCGCCGCATTTGGCTGGTCTTGTGACCCTCAACAGCCAATGAGCGGAACTTAGAGTCAGTCTTTGCATAGACGTTGCTAAGAGAAGATGTATTCCTGATGTGTGGATAGACATAGCCGAGAAAGCCAGAAAGGTGCTACTTTGTAACGGACGAAATTAATGTCTTTCAAAATAAATGAATTAACATGAGGAAGCTTGTATATATTTTTTATATAAAGAACAACGTGGCTCACAAAAAAGAGAAAATTATCATTATGTGTATTCAGATAGATAAAAAAAATAAAAATAAAAAACGTTTATGGGATTAACAGTTGTGTGTGTGTGCGCGCGCGTGCGTGCCACGTAGCTGATTATCCGTGGAACATTTTCCTGGAAGACCGGACGGCGTCTTGTACCGACCTCATCATATGGGTGAGGGAGAGAAAAATAAAATAAAATAATGAATAAAAAATAAATAAATAAATTTTAAAAAGTAAGAGAGTAGGTTAATAATCCTGAATAGAATACTGTTGTGAATAGGAAATATAATAAAATCTATTTTCGTTACTGTTTTCAAATTCACGAGCCTGTGCGAAATTTATTTTGAGCATCAGAAAAAGAGATTGACTCCGGGATGAAGAAAAGATCAACGCAAAGTTTAGCGAGCCTATATGAAAATTTATTTTGACCAACAGAAAAAAAGAAGCGGCTTACGAAATGAGAAAAAGGAACGAAACGATGTCAAATCTCTTTTTGTTATAAATAACTAAAGAGAGTTGAATCAAGAAGAAAAGAAGGAAGAAAGAGAGAGAGAGAGAGAGAGAGAGAGAGAGAAGTAGAGTCTCATGCCATTGAATAACGCCAATGTCAAAATACACACTGATACATTATGAGCATATAATGAGAAGAGGGGAATTTCAAAGAATTCTGTTTAACTCCTAAGCTAAGTACCTTAAAATATACCTTTTTATTCATGTTGAATACAACCGTATAACTTTTATGTGAAAACGGACTCTCTCAGTTTGTTTTAAGCATTTTGGAATATTACTTCGTGTCTGTAACAAATGTATGAGTGAATGTTTGGCGAGGCAAACATCATGACAGCGGACACAATAATGGCGGTGCGCGTGCGCGACCAGACTGAGAGCGAGGCCTGTATTCATTTGCATAAGCGTATGCCTCGCCGACATAAAAACCGAGAGTTTGAGAGGGTAAAGTCAATTTCTTTTCCCAGTTTAGTGAAACTCACACGTGTTGCTCGTTTCGATGTCGACTGCGGTGTTTGACTGAGTAGTAGTAGTAGTAGTAGAAGAAGAAGAAGAAGAAGACAAAGATTACAGTGTCCGATGATTTAATATGAACATTTTATCTCCCTGACACGAACATTTAATGTTTGATTACTTGTCCTGAAACAAGCTACTGAAACTTCAAATGAGTAAATTTGTAAATAAATGTCTTACTTTGTTTCTTTAAAAAATAACACGTGTGTTCCTCCTAATTATGTCTACATACTTCAATGCCACCTCGCGGTGTTACACAAAATCCATTTGCAGGCAGTTTAGTAATCAGACAGACTCTTGTAAGATGACGTACCGGACTTGTGAGTAAAGACAACTTGTGTAACAGCAACTAGCTTTCGTTTTCAGGATCAGGGAGAAGGCATGTAACATATATCTATATTTTATTAGCATGTTCTCTTTCTGTAAAAAATACTTCATTTAAATTCTCTCAAATTCTCGCCAGAAGTCTATGGGTACCTCGACGTGGTGTAATGGTTAGCAAGCTTGTCTCGCTAGAACCTGTTAGAAATGAGTAGTGAGTTTGATTCTCACTGGGTACCCATACTTTCGGTCTTGTGCCACATCTAAGCAGTGCATAGAAAGGAAGTATGAAAGGAAAAGTAAGAAACCTGAAGAAGAGCGAAAAGAAAAGTGAGTGAAAGAAAAGAAAACGGATGTAGACGAAAGAAAGACAAGCGCAGATTAATTTGCTGTTTTTAGTGTTATTGCTCCTTCATCTATTTGAACTTTCAAAAGTGGGTCAAGTCTCATTTTATTTCATTTTTAAACGTAACGCACACCTTAGGTCGGAAGGTAGGGTGTTTCGACAGTATTAATATATATAGATTAGTTGCTACACTTTATTGGCTTTGCCTATTATATTTCAACCAATGATTATCGTGACTGTCTTAGATGTTTCTTACTTCCTAGTTTTTGTGTTAGGTTCAAATTATCTTAAATCGGATGACCATTTTAACGGGTAAATTTAACACGCGTCTCATCAGCAAGAACAAAACATTATGAGAAAATAAATTTATGTGTGTGTGTGTGTGTGTGTGTGTGTGTGTGTGTGTGTGTGTGTGTGTGTGTAAAAATAAGTATGAGTAAAGAAAAAGAAAAACCGAATCAGATCCTTGCTATCGGAACCTGTAAGTCTGCCACTTTGGTGACAGAAGCAAAAAGAGATGCAATACAATAAATTAAAAATAAAAGTAGATATAAGGAAGAAATTAGTCAAACGAAATTACGGCTTCACAAGGCCACTATTAAAGGGTCACCAATAATGTTAATTTCAAAATGAACTGGTCAAACAAAAATTAAGTTAAACATTAAAACGAGAAGGAAAATAGATTTAAAAACGGGGAAGTTATTATACTGTATAATTAAATTATATGGCTAATAAGAAGAAATAAAACAACTGTTTTAAGGAACTTTAATTTTCCAATAAAATTAAATTTAAACCTATGACAGAATTAATACTAAAATAAACAGGTTAAACATAAGTTCAAATAAAACAATAGAACGAGAAAGAATAGAGACTTAAGAAAAGGAAATTAATATATAATATTATATAATTTAATTATAGGATTAATAAAAAAGAAAAAAAACTATTTAAAGGAATTTAATTTTAGATTAATTATTAGGAAGTTTGTATGTAAATTTAAATTTATGATGGTGTTTGCTTAGAAATTCTTTCCTTAAGTTCAAATGCAAATTTTGCTTAGGATATTTTAATATTTCAATTTTTTCAACAAAACATAGATTGCATCTATCGTAAAGGTTTTTGAGGGAGCAGGCCAAACCTATTAATCTTCAACTCATTATTGGATTAAGTCCCTCCTTTTTCCTTTTCCAAAATCTTCAGGAAATGGAAGTTTGGAATCTCATGCAAATATATAAGTAATTCACTCACATGACAAGAAATCAATCACCAGTGTATCTGAATGTGAGATTTTAAACTTGAAATCTTGGGAAATGCTGAACCACACACCTCACACTTTAATATATATATTTACGTGTTTGAAAATGTGAAACTTTATGAAAATGCTGACCCACATAATTCACACTTTAATATATATCTACATGTGATTGAAAATGTGAGCTTTATGAAAATGCCGAACCACACAATTCACACTTTAATATATATATATTATATGTGTTTGAAAATGTGAGCTTTATGAAAATACTGACCAACACAATTCACATGAATATGGTTTCCCTCTCGTATGTGTTTGAATGTATTATTTTAAATATATGCGCTGTCAAAATGGAAGCATATGAAAACAGTTTCTCACCTGTATGTGTATCTATGTCTTTAAGCGAGAACTATGAACAACATAATTTACGTGAATATAATTTCTTTGCCGTACATGTTTTCATGTCACTTCTTAAATGGGGAGTCAAGGAACTTTTTTTTTAATTTTGGGAATGCATTTTATTTACCGAGTGTACAACGCATTTTATATTTTGTCCTTTTCATAGCAGTGGTTATATTATATTTTTATTTAAAAAAATGAGTTAGAACTTTGAAAGGCTTTTCGTTTATCTTGAGTTTTCATTAACGGGCATTATGGGGTTATTGCAAAACTATTGGTTTAGAAGACTTTTTCCGACTTATACTAAGTTAAAACTTAATAAAAAAAAATTGTTTTCTTTTTTTTTTTAATTTAAGTAGATAGACCCTTCTATCGCCCGGTTCAAAATCCTCCCTCTTCTTTTGAACAGGAGTAGAGGCGCACGCCTTGTTTCCTGTTTAGGAAGGGGTTCCCGGTTTCTTTTCTCTCCTCTGGTCCTTGTCCTAGTGCTGTCGCAAGCTTTTTGCAGTGTTTGCGACGACGGAATCCCAATCATTGTCCTGAAGAAATTTTCCCCCTGAACTCTCCTCTGTTCTCTCCAAACTCTATAACTACTGCCTCTATGCTTCTTGCTTTCCTGCCTGCTGGAAGTCCTCCTCCGTGGTTCTAATATATAAAAACACTGGTGAACCCTCAGACCCCACTAATTATCGCCCTGTCAGCCTCCTACCGATTTTTGGCAAAGTGTTCGAAGCCATCATCAACGCCGAGGTGATTCGACATCTCACAGCCCACAGACTATTCTCTGACAAACAGTATGGTTTCCGCTTCACCAGGTCTACTACTGATATGCTCACGACCATCACTGAATATATACACCAGGCTCTCGACAAGAACGGCGAAGCCCGAACTGTTGCCCCAGATATCTCCAAAGCGTTTGACAGAGTCTGGCATGCTGGCCTTCTACGCAAGCTGCGAGGTTATGGTATAACTGGACAATTGTTTGATCTTATCCAGTCATTCCTTTCAAATTGCATAATGAAGGTAGTATTGAACGAATATGCCTCCCAATACTATCATACGAATGCAGGTGTCCCTCAAAGCTCTATTTTAGGTCCTATGCTTTTCCTTATCTACATTAACGATCTCCCCGATATAATAAGATCCCAAGTAGGCATATACGCTGACGACACCACAGTTTACATTTTCTTGTTTTACCGACAGCTATAATCTCCAAGAATTTAAATGTAAAGTCAATAGTCATCTCCTATCTCACTAACCTGCATCCCCCCCCTCTCTCTCTCTCATGCTCCCTTCTCCGTCCACTCCACTCTCATTAATATTCTCATCCTTGTCTTATCCACTTCCTGACACCCCCTATAACCTGTCACTCTTTCTCATAACTTTCCTCCTATGTAAGCCCCTGCAAAACAGTGGTAATAAAATACCTTGCTTGGGGCGATATGATTATAAACAAAAGAAAAAAAAGAAAAAGATCCTGAATGACACACTTCAGAAATATAGCTTTTTTCCATGTATATTTTGACATGTGTAGGGACCTCGTTGATGATTATCAAATTGGCCTTGTGCCAAACACAACCGAAGCTCCCACAATTTAAAATATCAGAAGGCTGAAAGAATGGTTGGAAGAAGTGTTTTATTTGTAAAAAGTGATTTAAAAAGTGTATTAAACTGAACAGAATAACAAATTTGTGAGAAGAAAAGTAGTTAAATGTTCCAGAGAAATAGTACTGAGTGGCAGAATGCGTGCATGTAAAAAGATTAACCAGGCTACTAATAAAGTCTGTGTTCCGTTCCTTTTTATGACCTGTTAAAGAGTGAAAAGGAAGATAAAACAATAAAGGAAATTGTACTTAGCGGACTTTAGTTTCTAGGAGTCAGTTGAAGTATCTTGTTGTTTTTTCTTTGACGGCGTGTGAGTGAAGATGAAGAAAGGAAAATTGGAAGGAAAGGAAAAACGAATGTATGTCACCGAGAAATTTCTACGTCTTGAAATTTCTTCTTGTTACATTTTAGCGTGTCGTCTCTAATTCCTGCTCCCATCTAACGGACTGATTTGACCGGTCAAGAGGCGTAGTTAATAGTAGAATCTAATCATGTGACTGGCTCGAAACCGCATACCCATTTTGTAGGTGTGAAGAAAATTTGACGCAGGGCATAATTCAATTTGCTATTTCCTATCCAATCAGAATCTAGAATCTCAATTTTCACACTGACTTGTGAAATTTGCTTTGGTCTGGGTTTTTCTAAAATATTTACAGTCGTTCTGATCCATTTTTGCGGGTGTTTTTTTTTTGTGTGTGTTTTAGTTCATTGTTGGATGATAGAGGACTTGTATCCTATACATGTAAATTTTAAAACCAGAACATTGTGGAAATACTGGAGCACTCACTACACATGATTTTTCGTTAGTATGTGACGCCATGTTACTTTTTAAATCGGGTATGTGTGAAAATGAGTCTACGGCTATATCGTGTTGAATACACCGGTTCCCGTTCAATCACCGAAGTTTAGCAACATCGAGCATAGTCAGTACTTAAATGGGTGACCATTTTGGAATACTAGACGCTGTAAACGTAAGGACCAAAAATGGTCCACCAGGTTTGGGGGTTGAGTGCAGGGCTAACAACCCCGCCCCGTAAAAAACAGTTTGTTACAGAAATAGCAAATAAAAGTTGCTGCCCTAAGCACCATCTGGGTGTGATGGATAAATGGGGTAGGTGTGAAAATGTGTGAAAATGCTGAACCATACACTTTATCTGAATGTGGTTTTGAGCCAGTATGTGTTTACGTATGTGTTTTAAATGTTGAAATCCTTGAAAATACCGAGTCACATACTTTGCATGAAGATGATTTCTCACCTGTATTCTGCGCCCATGTTCACGGCTTCGTTAGACATCTTGTTTAACCTATGCCTAACTCCCTGACCATGGTAGCGCTCACTAGGCACCCGCTTCAAAGCCTGCCTAGCTAAACCTATCTCTAGGGAATCCCCGCTAAGCTCCGCCCAGGGCGGCCTATCCTTGAGTGGCTTCACCTTTTTAGTCTTCTGTAACATGAATTGGCCAAATGGTTCGCTAAATTACTTCAGCCTGTTTCTAATTTGCTTTCCACCCATTGCATTTCTGTTTCATTTTTGTTTTCTAATTTTATTAGAAACCCTGAATTGTGCACTGAGAGCAAACTTTTCCTATCTTTTGCCATTGTTAGTTTGTATACAAATGTCTCCCGTGAGGACACCTTACAAAGTTGTACTATAGAAGTAGAAAACAAATGTACTTTCCTTTTTTTTTTTTTTTTTTTTTTGGACGTACCTGTTCAGTGTAGAAGTGGTTTGTTCATTACCAGCGTTTATCGGAAAACTACGTTCAAAGGTTTGCGCACCAACTAGAATTCTTTTGTCCTTTAGTTCCATAAGATGAACCTGATATCCAGCTTAATTCATCACACCTTCATGATTTCTTCTTCTTGTACACTTAATCAAGAGTTAGAGAATATTCATCATATTTTATGGGACAATCGATATCTAAACTTATTTATAAAAGGAACTTTGTCTGTGTGTGTGTCCGTTACCTATATACTCCGAAACGGCTGAACCGATTTTCTTGAAAATTTACACAGTTGTACTATAAGTGCCTGCGAGTGTTCTTAGCTAGGTTTGTGTCGAGGTACCCCCAATAAATATCGAAAATCGATAATCGAAAAAAATCGGGTTATAGAAGGAATGGTCCGATTTTCATCAAATTTGATACACTCATAGACAAAGACATAAGAAACGATATTCAGAAGTTTCAAGGTTGCAGATTTTACAATAGTGCAGAAAATCGATAATATATATATATATATATATATATATATATATATATATATATATAAGCTTTCATTACACCTGAGCAACGCTGGGCTATACTGCTAGTCTTATTAAAAGTGTGATTGAGCATAAGATTAAACGTCTCAAACAATCGGTAGTTTTTGGTTCCAGTCTTTATTCTGTTTATTTGACATTACTGTGCCTTGGAAGAAAGAATCAAACGTTCTCTGACAGAGTGTCGGTTTACATTACATCAGGTTTTCGACTGTCAGATTACGTGTTGTTTTCAGGTCTAATTCGGCATTTTCCCTCTTTTGTCAAAGATGGTTTGTCCTACTTTCAAAGCAGTTCAATTGTGTACAATGTGATGCCGAATATGTGGGATAGACGAATCAAAGTCTGGAAACCCGAATTGGTCACCACATTCCTGCCCATATAAGATTGGACAATTCAAGTCACTCATCAAGGACGACTCAGTTTGTATGTGATTGGACCATAGGTCAGCACTTGCTGGACGAACCGGATTTCGTGAGTAAATATTTAAACAATTCTTTCACATTTTTGCACAGAGCCCGATCCGTTAGTTATTTATGTGTGCTTGAAGTGGTTCATATCAAGTGACATCAACCGGCTCTGTGCTAACAGAAGAACAATTTCATTTTCCCCCTCTGTCTATTAGGAGGATCGTGAGTATTATTTTTTCCTTTTTATACTAACATGGAACTATTTATCATTCTTTTATTTGTGAATTATTTTACTAATAAATTTATTTTAATCGTGTTTCATAGTTTTGCCTCTTCACCTTTCTTCATTATTGTGAGAATTGTCACTGTTTTTTGGCATAATTAGTAGGAACATTTTTCTTCTAACAAAGTGTTGGCTGAAAGGATTTCTCAAAAAATGAAGAAAAATGCTTTCGTGCTTTTTCAAATCAGTATGGTATGAGGTCCTTGTTCATCTAGAAAATATTTTAGATATGCTACAATTTCATGGGTAATACGTATTTCGCAGACGGAAAATGCTGCTCGTCAGACCCCAAAAATACAACAGTTAACTGTTGTATCATTTAGGGTCTGATGAACTTTTTTTGGCTACGAAATATGTATTACCCATGAAATTGTAGAATATCTTTTTTTCTAGATTATATTACTCTGTTAAATTAAATAAATAAATTTGCGGTAATGCCACTGATGTGCAGGGGGCTACATAAGAGTAAAAAGATTAAATAGAAGAGAGTGAAGAGGAACCAGTTAGAAAGGAGCAAGAGAAGGAGGGAAATACAAGTTTGATGACAGTTGCAAAGGTGGAGAGAAAGAAAATGATATATGGGGTGGTGAAAGAGCTAGAGTCAAGTAGTTAATAGATGAGTATTGACATTGCATTTAAATTTCTGGAGGTTGTAGCCATCAGGAAAGCAAGAATATGGAAGCGAGTTCCACAGGCGGGAAATGCAAGAGAAGAAGCTGCAGGAGTAGAATTGTCGTCTGCATTTGGGTGATCTAACTGTGAATGGGTGAGACTCAGTTGCCGGTCTGGTTGCACGAGTAAACACCTGTTGCAGAGGCACCAGTGACTTAAGTTCGCTGGAGCAGAAGCCATGAAAGTACTTATAGAACAGACAAAGGGAGGCCACATCTTGTCGGTGGGGAAGTGGCTGTAGTCGAGCCGCTAAGTCGGTACCTATCACATTACTGGTTCTCCTTTGGAGCCTGTCGAGAACACTGAGATGAACAGCAGGGGTGCCTGACCATATATGGCAGCAGTATTCCATGCACGGACGAATGGTTGATTTGTATATATGCAGGATGGATTCAGGCAGGAAAAACATCCTGGCCCGACACAGTGACCCAACCTTCTTAGCAGTGGATTTAGCTATGGACTCAATGTAGTGGTTCCATTTGAGATCGGAAGTGAGGGTAAGGCCGAGGAGGCGCAGTGTATTGCTCTCAGGGAGACTTGTTTGGTCCATGTTTATGGGAGGCAGGAGAGGTTGCCTGTGATGATTGACAGACAACAGCTTGGTCTTAGTCGCATTGAAATTGACAAGCCACTTCTTGCCCCAATTCACCACAGAGTGTAGATCCCGTTCAAGGTTAGCAGCAAGATTATGTTTGTCCACCATGACGGGTTTCTTACTGATGCGGGAGTAAATTGTGGTGTCATCTGCGTAGATGCCTACTTGGCTCTTTATCTCATCTGGGAGGTCATTTATGAAAATAAGGAAGAGCGTCGAGCCAAGACCTCCTATATATTACAAGGCTTATGCTATGATTAAAGTTGACGTGCTGACGTCACACTTAGTAGAGTTCTGTTTTATACGGAGTCCGTTAGCGTTGACTTATTTTCAGAACCAAACATGCCTTCTTCTTGTGTGGTACCACAATGTAAAGGGAATTATAAAAATGGACCAAAAGTTCATTGTTTTTCGTTTCCAAAAAAATAAATATTTATTTGATAAATGGAAACATGCCATTAAAAGGGAGAATTTTACCCCAAGTCCATTCAGCAAAGTAAGTAGTTAAAATTTTATCACCATTTATTTCAACAGTCGCTAAAATCAAAATTTGCTAAAAAATTAGTTTTGCCGTAGCACAAGAAGAAAGAAAGCACTTTGTTTATATCTTTTAAATTAATACAATAAATTAAGATATTTTTATTTCTTTGAATAAAATTGAAATAAAAAATATCTGAAAAAAAAAATAAATACGGCTATTCGTTCGTAAGTTTTTTTTTCGAAATGTTTTAAAATTTAAACTGAAGTCGAAAAAAGTTGTTAAACATTATATTTTCTAAAAGTATTTGAATTAATATTTTATTGATATTTTATTTCAGAAAATAGTGTCTTTTTTTTCAATGAAATGTTTAAAAATTCTTAGAAAACGAAAGTAAAAACTTTTCTATACTTCTTGCAACTTTATGAATCGTTTTTAAACATGAAAAAATATTCCTGAATTGAATTTTTTTTTTGTATTAACAAAAACTACAAAATTTATCTTATAGTCAATTTTAAAAGAATTTGTTTTATTTTTAAGGTTTTTTATTTGAAAACTCCGTGAAATTATGTGTTACAAAAAAACAAAAGTCAAGTCACTATTACCGAAAATTTAAAAACTGGAAAATGATGATTTAAACTTTGTTTAAACCTATTATTTCTGACTAAGTTTTGAATTTATTTGAAACATAAAGGCCTAAATCACACCACACTTGAATTTTAAAACCTAACTTTTAAAATATTTAATTTTTAGAAAATATTTAGCACAAAATGAACACCCTCAAAATATATTTTCCAAACATTTTTTCCTATTTTTGATAATTTGAAAGTTATCGATATTAATCCAGAGAAAAAAATTGGAAATAAAAAATGAAGAATTCTTTTATAGTTGGTTTAGGGTTTTTTAATCCTTAAAAATTAAAACATTAACCAAAAAAGAGTTTTGCAAAAACATGATTTTTTTTATAAACAGTTTAAAGTTTAACATCATAAATGAAATTGAAATAAAAACATTAATTTTTACTTTCTTTTTTCATTTTTTTACTATTAAAATATTTTAAAAATGTAATTTAATTACCAAATATCCTAGAATTTTTTTAAGTGTATCTTTTTTGAAAGGTAAAAAAAATTATCTTTTTATTTCGTCCAGTAGGATTAACAATGGATTCAAAATATGTCAAAATTTTATTTTAAAATTCGAACTCCATTGTTTGTTTTTTTTTAGCAGAATTTCCCTAAAGACATTTGATATTCTTAATAAATCTATTGGATTAAAAGTTCTCAAGACTTTAACAATCTATTTCAGATTTTAGCTATCCTATCATTAATTCGTTCGATTCATAATTCTTTTTATCCGCTGTAACATAAAACTGGCAATAAAATGTATAAAACTATTACTACTAAAGCATTTTTTTTGCTGATTCTATTCATTAGATATTGTTTTTCTAATAAATGAATATATATTTTAACTTAAATTAAAATAGGGAAATTCACTTGATTCAGTGAATAGGCGGACTTTGGAATCGTAATACGAAATTTCGAATTCCAGTCTTTCCGTTTAACGTTCACATTTGGACTAATATCCTTGGAAAAGGTACAAATAATTCTCATATTCCCTTCAGCTATGGATTATATAATGCTTTCACTGCCGATGTTATTCAAAAACTGTGTATTGACAAAAACGTTTTTGTTTTCGGCATTAAAGGACCTAAAATAGTTGATATGCAATAACAAAAACAAAAAAAAAACAAAAAACGAAAAATCAATTCATGAGTTTTTGATAGGCATATTTCTTTATTCTACTTAACCCCGATGACTATTTTTTTTTTAATCCTTAGCGAGTCATTCATTTAACAATTAAGATTTAAAATATGTTGTGGTTTCTTTTGAAAATATTTTTCAGGTATGTGAACTTCATTTTCGACCTGAAGACATAAAAACAGAATCGTCAGCATTTGATAAAAAAACGGGTAAAACTATTACTGTTAAACATGAAAGACCATATCTTTATGATGGTGCTATATACCTAGGATTCTTCCAAACTGTCCCTCCTATTTATCTTCATCGACCTCCTTTAGAAAATCACCAAACTCCAAGAAAAATCAAAGGGAAAATTTTGATCTGAAAAGAGCTTCAGATCAAAGTATTGCAGATGACCTAGCATACAAAAAACAAAAAATGTTCCATAACATTAATGATATGGAAGATAAATTAAATTTTATCGACAGAAATTATTGGACCATTATTAGGAAACAGGATAAACTTATTATTTGTCATATCATCCAGTCTCCATATCCTAAAATGACCCTGTCTATTGTAATTGATTCCGATTTTGCAGCACACGTGTTCTGTAATGATGTGGAAATTCACAGAATAGGGGAGTATAAGATTCCTAACTTTGTAACTGATGTGAATATTTTTGAAATTTTGATTTCAAACCTTCAAAAAATGGACATAGAAGAACAACAAAGCAAACCGCAAAATGTAATTTCAATATTAAAATTGATCATGTCATTTCTGTTATTACTGCAAGAGGAGTCAAATAAATATTATAGTGCAATTAAATTTATGAACAAATAAACCTAATGACACTAAATAAGTTCAATTATTCAACAGAAATGATGATATTTTCTTCATTATTATATAACTGTTCTCCTACTGGATACAGACTGTTGAGAGATTCAAAAAATGTAATTTTACCAAGCTATTCAACCATTAGAAGACTTACCCTATCACCCTCTATGAACCCTGTTGTTGAGCAACATAACAACAATTTTCTAATGTATATAAAAAATAAGTTCAAGTTACTTGCTCAGAAAGATATCACAGTATCTTTACTTGTTGATGAAATTCATCTAAAAGCTTATTTTGATTATAAAGGTGGCAATGTTGTTGGCTTAGCCAATAACACCGATGAGGCAGCAACAAGTGCATTTGCTTTTATGCTTAGTCGTGTGTTATCGAATTATAAGGATGTTATACATAATGCCGACTAAATGTCTTAAAGCAGAAAATTTATTCAACATAATTAAACGCTTAATAATTGGGTTGGAAGAAATAGGCTTTAAAGTATTGTGTGTAATAATGGATAACAATGCAATAAATAAAAAAGCTATGTCTTTATTTTGTTCCCCAGCAAAACTTTCGATTGTATATCCACACCCAGTTCTGAAGTCTAGACCTCTTTTTTTCATATTTGACTCAGTCCATATTTTAAAATGTATCAGAAACAACTGGCTTGGTCAAAAAGATGCAAGTAAATGCATGATATTTCCAAAGTTTTGTTTCAATGGAAATCATGAATTAGATAATGTCCAAAGTGCTCCATTTTGTACCTTACACAAACTTCATGCCCTGGAATCGCAATCACTTATAAAATATTGTTACAAAATGACTGCCAAGGCACTTTCTCCTAGTAATCTTGAAAGGCAAAATGTTAATTTAGTATTACAAATATTTAATGAATATACTATCCAGGGATTGCTAACTTTAGGAAAAGAAAAATGTTTGCCCAATTTTGCTGAAGTTGCGGAATTTATAAACATATTTTTTATTTGGTGGAATATAATGAATGTGAAAACACCAGTTAAAGGTTGGAATCTTCAAAATAAATATTGCAATCCATTAAAATTAAATGAAGAAAATTATGCATTTCTAACAATATTTTGTAACTGGTTGGAATCTTGGGATAGCATTCCTGGAAAAAGTGGTAAATTAACAAAGGAAACTTTTACTGCTTTACACCATACCACTTATGCCATTTTAGAACTAACACAATATTGTACAGAAGAACTGAAAATGTTGTATATATTACCTGGAAAATTTCAAACTGATCATCTGGAGGCAAGATTTGGCCAGTATCGACAACTTAGTGGTGATCCATATAATATCTCTATCCGTCAATTATTTGAATGTGAAAAAAAACTAAGAATGTTGTCTGTTTTAAAACTTAGCCTGCCTTTTAATAATCAAAGTATTAATTTGAAGAATTTACAAGAGGTGAATTGGAATGAAATGACAGAGGAACAAAATTTAGATGTTTATAAATTTAACAGACGTAACTGATAATGATGTTCATCAGTACAAAGAAGTCCTGCCTATTATAATATATTTAGCAGGTTATTGCTGTTATGCTGTTTTTAAAAAAATGAAATGTTATAGTTGTAAAAGTTTAGTATCAGGAAGAGATGATATACTACCTGATATAAACAGTTATTTTCAAGGAATTAATAGAGGTTCTCTGTTATATCCCAATGATGTAACAACAAATTTAGTACTATACAATTATATTGTTATTAATAAACTTGTAAAGAATCCTTCTTTTCTTCATTCAATGAATCAAAGAAAATTGTCTATGTACATAACATTGGATGTTTTGGCTAATGATGAACTTCTTTTTCATGTTGACTCATGTGGTGAAGGTCATAGCATTGAAAAAATAGAAAAAATGATTATCTGGAGCTCTTCTAATGCATTATTAAATAATTTTTGTAGCAAGGAAAATGATAATATTACTTGTAAGAAGTTAAGTAAAAAAAGAAAACTTCAAACATTCAGCTGAATTTTGAGACTTAAAAAACTTTTATAAGTTTGATTTAAAAAAAAAAACAGTAACTTAAACTTATTTAGTTTGAATTAATTTGCTTGAATTTAAATTGTTGCATTTTTAAATATTTTAATTAATTTGCTTATTTATTGTTGCTTCTTGTTTGTTCCTAAATTCTAATGGTTTCTTG
The DNA here is from genome assembly GCA_037127315.1 of Ascarosepion bandense. Lineage (NCBI taxonomy): Eukaryota > Metazoa > Mollusca > Cephalopoda > Sepiida > Sepiidae > Ascarosepion > Ascarosepion bandense. The sequence continues at coordinate 851,375 of JBBBDQ010000434.1, forward strand.
ATTGCTATATTTGAGTGATTCTGATTTAAAAATTCTTGCAATTGAAACAAAAGTGATTGTGATTTTTCATAATTAAATTAAAAATATGAAAATTTAAGCAGTGTTTGTTAAATTTTTAGAATTTAGACTAATAAACGAAAAGTTTTGTCTTTAAAACTGTGTTTACAAACACGACCGACAGTCAGTAGTCAACAATGATGTTTATATTTTCTTATTGTTTTCTTAATTTTATTTAAAATTAATAAAACCAGCATAAATCAAAACATGTCTTTCTTTCTTTTTTTTTTCTTGTTACATTTTAAAAAGTTTTAAAATCTTTATTAAAAAATAACGTCTTTGTGATTATCAACATTATCATGAAGACGGCTACGCTGCGGCTACGATTCATGACACTACTACCGTGACGTCACATTTCATTTGCTTAGGTCTTGTAATATATAGGAGGTCTTGGTCGAGCCCAGGATAGAGCCCTGAGGGACACCAGTGTTTGTGCTGTAGGATGTAGAGGCATGCCCATTCAGGGCGATCTTCATTTTGCGGTTATTTAAAAAAGATTGTATTAGATCAAGCAAGCGTCCGGTAACACTGTAACCCTGTAGCTTGCATAGAAGGCCAGAGTGCCAAACTTGGAGATGTCCAGAACAACAGCTCGAGCCTCGCCTGACTCATCAAGGGTCTGTAATGGTTGTTAGCATGTCGGCTGTGGACCTGGCAAAGCGGAAGCCATACTGCCTGTCAGAGTAGAGTTTGTGGGCAGTAAGATGTTGAACTATTTCAGCATTAATTATGGCCTCGAATACTTTCCCGAAAATTGGTAGAAGGCTGATAGGGCGATAACTGGATGGGTCCGAGGGTTCACCACAGTTCTTAAATACAGGAATGACTTCCAACATGCAGGAAAACAGGAAGCAGAAAGGCAGTAGTTATACAGTTTAGAGAGGACAGGGAAGAGTTCAGGAGCACATTTCTTAAGGACTATCACTGGGATTCCATCGCCGCCGCTCGCCTTATGGGGGTCAAGTTTTGAAATTACTCGGGATACTACTGTCAGGATAATATATACGTCGTACAGTTTAGCCTCAATTCTAATAGGGAAGTCGGGTGAAGGTACTCCAGACGAGTCAAATGTGGAGTTGGATGAGAATTCACACTTGTGGAGATGGAGCGTATCTCTGTGGATACGCTCTATCTCAGATATTAAATTCTTTAAGCCATAAATAGAGTGCACCTTAAAACTATGTTTTATCATGTGTGTGTGTGTGTGTGTGTGTGTGTGTGTGTGTGTGTGTGTGTGTGTGTGACACTTGTGATGATTTCCGCCATGTACCTAATGGATGCACATTGTGGTGTAATGGATATTGGATCAGGATGAGAAATCAGAGATCTGAGTTTGAGTTCCAGGTGAATTTGTTGCATTCACTTATGCTTGGTAAGGTATGAATCCATCTCTTCTCCCTCCAGTTATGAATCAAATAGCAGGGCAGATTGGGTTCTATAGCCTTGGTTGGCAACAAGATTATTGCAAAAAGAAATAGCAACCTACTGCGAAAAAATCTTCTAGTCAGTCATGGATCGCCCTAACGTATGGCACTTAACTGACTGACCTAAGAAACTACTAGTTCTGACTCGTGTGCAACTTCGAGAGTGTGTCAAAAATTAATAGCCCAACCCACTTGCCAAAATCGGTATTTGCATGTTTGGTCATTAAATATACAACTTTGGGCAAAGTTTGGCTGAGACATTCTCAGCACCCCCTCGTCATTATCATGTCCTTTATCTTTTGTTGATAAACTTAGTATGAAACATTTCTTCTCACCCTCAATCACACAGTCATACGTGTAAACGGGGTAACTGAAAATGCCATCTGATAAACCAAATCTTCGTGGAAAAGTTCTGTTTCAAATGAGCAAATCAAGCAAAACCTATTCAAGCTCTGACCTTTGTCATGATTTCAACTTTCAGTTTTTTGTCGCCAAAGAATTTTGTCAAGCTGTATGGTATCAACAAATCAGACAAAACACAGCATGCCTGCCAATAAAATTTGAATCTACTACCACTTGTAGACCTTTTCTCTTCTATCTGACAGCATTTGATATAAAACCTTATTTATTGTCCTCTATTTGCACTGCTGTCCTGGGTATGACGGTAAACTGCATACGGCAGCAAAGCCTCTGATCGGAGAACAACCTGTTATTTGCTGTTGTTGTCAGGCTAACCACAACCCGGGATGGCAAAACCTGTTTTGGTCCTAGCAATCGGCAAATAGTTAACCCCCAAACTGGGGTTAAAACACAATGAAAGTATAAAAAAATAGATTTTTATAGTAAAAATACCAACAACACATTTTCAGAAAAAAATATTACAATAATAAATTTAACTCGACAAAAAACTTCTTTACAAAAATCCGTCATCGCAACATTATCAACAAAATACATATATTATTTACACAGTTCAGATTGTTGTCCTCATTTTCATTGCCATGTTTAAGACGTTTCAACTGTTGTACGCTCCCACCTTCTCAGGTGCTACGAATTTTGAACCGAACCCTTTATTTCGATCACCAGGGTATATCATTCTAATTTTATCTGCAATGCCACCTCTGGACATCCTGTAGTTATCTCCCTTTGACTCAACTCTCTAAGCTATTTGTTCACCACTGCTGTATTGAACTCACAACTGTTTGGGTCAAGTTGCTGAACCAAAAAACGCCTATATCCACTGGGCCATGTATACTTGAGGAAGACCGAAGGGTACAACGGGTGAAACGTAGTAAACATGGAAATAAAAATCCAGTGTAAATAATGTAAATACTACCTCATCTCAGAAGTATAGAGAAATACATATTCTAATCATACGAATTGTTAGGGTGCCGCTCCTATTTGACTACAAATGGACTGTTCCCATTGCTATGTATAGCAATGGTGGATTCTCTACAGGGGAGTCGTAGAGAGTCACTTGAGAGTCTCTAATGAGTTACTGAAGAGTCAGTGCGAGTCAGTGAAGAGTTAGTCACACTTCCGGTGGCGTACCGGAAGGAAGTAATCACGTATACATACGTCTTACGACGGATTGGATTCTTGTATCTTCCTATTGTAAATATTACTAATCACTTCTGTACATACTAACCATCTTTCCGCGGAATACAACTTATGTTCTGATTCTGTTGTTGAGTTATTCATTTATACTTGGCGACATAACATGAATCTATCCTAAAAATCGTGTAGGCATTAAATAACCCATTGAGGTCGATATAACATAAAACAAAATAAACCAAAACGTTCTGCACTGTGAAAGTAAATGATATTTTTATTATTATCATATTTTTTGGTGCATAAAATCTGCCGAGGCTGACAAAGCAAACCTCGCTGCCGATCTTGAAAAGGACCTCCGATCCATGGCGGACTGGGGTAAGAAATGGCTTGTGAATTTTAATGCTTCCAAAACAAAACTGTTATCTATTTACCATCACAGACAATCGCTCCTACCCCCATTAGCATGGATCAGACTAGTCTCCCTGAAAGCAAAACACTGCGGCTCCTCGGGTTAACTCTCACAACAGACCTCAAGTGGAATGACTATATAGAATCCATAGCTAAATCCGCTGCTAAGAAAGTCGGTTCTCTGTGTAGGATCAGGAAGTTTCTCCCATTTGAAACAGCCCTGCACATATATATAAATCTACCATTCATCTGTGCATTAAATACTGCTGCCATATCTGGTCAGGTGCTCCTGCTATTCACCTAGGTGTCCTTGACAAAATCCAACGGAGAATCTGCAATGTAATCAATTCTGACTTGGCAGCTCGGATACAGTCACTTTCTCACTGGCACAATGTGGCTTTTCTGTGTCTCTTCTACAAATACTTTCATGGCTTCTGCTCCGATGAACTTAGCTCATTGGTGTCCCTATATATTAATTATGTGCAAGTGTATATGCTGAACTCAAATCGATAATTGTTTGTTGACGTAACCGACCTTTTTCAAGTTTACAACCAGAAAAATATCGAACTTCTTGTCGCTGTTTATCTCACCCCGTAACCACACTTCAAAAAATGTTAGTCACTGCAGAATGATTCACGCGTAGTTTGCCAATTTTTCGACCAATTTTCTTCCTTTTTGCAATTACTACGCAGAAATCGAGTTCCGAAACCAAACAAATTGCGGAGTATTTGCTCAAAGGGAGTAAAAAGGCCGAAATAAGTATCCTACGCCTCAAGTCATTCAGTGGTGAATCAGATATGGTAAAGGGTGAGATATAGTCCGATTTTTTTCTGGTCGAGAACATGAAAAAAGGTAGGTTTCTTTAATAAACAATTATTGATTTGAGTTCAGCATATGCATTTGCACGTAATTAAAGAAGTTTAGAAAAAATTTGACGTGGTAAAAGCCTTCAGGGAACGAATAAAAAATTTACCGAAGTTTTGGTTTATAACTTTTTGAGTATGTATTTTATGCAGTTTATTTCATCTCCATTCTCTTTTAATCAGGCCTCCCCACAAATATACACATTAATAGTTCTTTTTATTTTATGGTGCAGTTTATTTCATCTCCATTCTTTTAATCAGGCCCCCACAAATATACACATTAATAATTCTTTTTATTTTTTATGGTGCAGTTTATTTCATCTCCATTCTCTTTTAATCAAGCCTCATAAATATACACATTAATAATTCTTTTTATTTTATGGTGCAGTTTATTTCATCTCCATTCTCTTTTAATCAAGCCCCCACAAATATACACATTAATAATTCTTTTTATTTTATGGTGCAGTTTATTTCATCTCCATTCTCTTTTAATCAGGGCCCCCACAAATATACACATTAATAGTTCTTTTTATTTTATGGTGCAGTTTATTTCATCTCCATTCTCTTTTTAATCAGGCCCCCACAAATATACACATTAATAGTTCTTTTTATTTTATGGTGCAGTTTATTTCATTCCATTCTCTTTTAATCAAGCCCTCACAAATATACACATTAATAGTTCTTTTTATTTTATGGTGCAGTTTATTTCATCTCCATTCTCTTTAATCAAGCCCCCACAAATATACATTAATAGTTCTTTTATTTTATAGTGCAGTTTATTTCATCTCCATTCTCTTTTAATCAAGCCCTCACAAATATACACATTAATAATTCTTTTTATTTTATGGTGCAGTTTATTCCATTCTATCTTAATCAAGCCCCCACAAATATACACATTAATAGTTCTTTTTATTTTATGGTGCAGTTTATTTCATCTCCATTCTTTAATCAAGCCTCCACAAATATACACATTAATAATTCTTTTTATTTTATAAAAATATCATCTCCATTCTCTTTTAATCAGGCCCCCACAAATATACATTAATAATTCTTTTATTTTATGGCAGTTTATTTCATCTCCATTCTCTTTTAATCAGGCCCCACAAATATACACATTAATAGTTCTTTTTATTTTATGGTGCAGTTTATTTATCTCCATTCTCTTTTAATCAGTTTCACAAATATACACATTAATAGTTCTTTTTATTTTATGGTGCAGTTTATTTCATCTCCATTCTCTTTAATCAAGCCCCCAAATATACACATTAATAGTTCTTTTTATTTTATGGTGCAGTTTATTTCATCTCCATTCTCTTTTAATCAAGCCCCCACAAATATACACATTAATAATTCTTTTTATTTTATGGTGCAGTTTATTTCCATCTCCATTCTCTTTTAATCAAGCCCCCACAAATATACACATTAATAGTTCTTTTATTTTATGGTGCAGTTTATTTCATCTCCATTCTCTTTAATCAAGCCCCCACAAATATACACATTAATAATTCTTTTTATTTTATGGTGCAGTTTATTTCATCTCCATTCTCTTTTAATCAAGCCCTCACAAATATACACATTAATAATTCTTTTTATTTTATGGTGCAGTTTATTTCATCTCCATTCTCTTTTAATCAAGCCCCCACAAATATACACATTAATAGTTCTTTTATTTTATGGTGCAGTTTATTTCATCTCCATTCTCTTTTAATCAAGCCCCCACAAATATACACATTAATACCCTTTTTATTTTATGGTGCAGTTTATTTCATCTCCATTCCTTTAATCAGGCCCCCCACAAATATACACATTAATAATTCTTTTTATTTCATGGTGCAGTTTATTTCATCTCCATTCTCTTTTAATCAGGCCCCCACAAATATACACATTAATAGTTCTTTTTATTTTATGGTGCAGTTTATTTCATCTCCATTCTCTTTTAATCAAGCCCCCACAAATATACACATTAATAGTTCTTTTTATTTTATGGTGCAGTTTATTTCATCTCCATTCTCTTTTAATCAGGCCCCCACAAATATACACATTAATAGTTCTTTTTATTTTATGGTGCAGTTTATTTCATCTCCATTCTCTTTTAATCAAGCCCCCACAAATATACACATTAATAATTCTTTTTATTTTATGGTGCAGTTTATTTCATCTCCATTCTCTTTTAATCAGGCCCCCACAAATATACACATTAATAGTTCTTTTTATTTTATGGTGCAGTTTATTTCATCTCCATTCTCTTTTAATCAAGCCCTCACAAATATACACATTAATAATTCTTTTTATTTTATGGTGCAGTTTATTTCATCTCCATTCTCTTTTAATCAGGCCCCCACAAATATACACATTAATAGTTCTTTTTATTTTATGGTGCAGTTTATTTCATCTCCATTCTCTTTTAATCAAGCCCTCACAAATATACACATTAATAGTTCTTTTTATTTTATGGTGCAGTTTATTTCATCTCCATTCTCTTTTAATCAAGCCCTCACAAATATACACATTAATAGTTCTTTTTATTTTATGGTGCAGTTTATTTCATCTCCATTCTCTTTTAATCAAGCCCTCACAAATATACACATTAATAATTCTTTTTCCTCCCATTTTTTTATAATATCTTTGCTGAAACGTTATTCTAATAACAGTGATTGAAGACAACAAAAACTTTTTTCAAAATTTTATTATAAGAAATATACAATTATCAAATCTTGGAAAACAATCACAGATTTTCATATTATACTTATTGTAATTAACTTGCCAATTTTAGAACATTTGGAATGAAAATAACTGGTGAAAAGACAGCAGAACCATTCACAGACTCACTAACAGCAAAAACTTCACCTCCTGTGATTGGTCAAATCAGCAAAATATTCAGTTTAAAATCTTAACTCAAACTAAGCAATATATATTACAAGAGAGTTGTTTGTGAAAAATTCTCTAATAATAATATAGTGAAAATATTTTTAAAATATCAAATTAAATCCTCTCAAAGTCTGTTTCATCATACCTTAACAGGTAATTAATAAAATAATTTTTTTTTCCTTAACACCTGTAATTTTTTTCTCAAATTCAAAGTCATTTTGTCTGGGAAATCGGTGATATTTTTTCCATTTTTGGAATATGATTAAGATTTTCCATTTTTAAACATTTGTAGATGGTTTGATATTATCTGTAGCTTTCACTATCGACGAAAAGCCCATGTTGTGTAGATATCATTAACCCAATATATATTAATAGATAATCAATATTTATTCATATTATAATATTATAGTAATTTCATATTACTAATTTCATCTAACCAATATCCATTAATTAATGGGGATCATGATATGATCAATAATAGTATTAAATTAAAATATTACAAAAAATATGTTACACCAACAAGCATTATAAGTTATTTCAATCATTTACAGATTAAAATTCATTTTAAAAAAACAAATTTAAATAAAAAATTAAAATAGTTTCATATACGTTTTAAAACAGGCAACAGCTGTAAATCTAAAAATAACATTTTCTATATTTTCAATGAACATTCTATCAAAGATTCACATATTATTACTATGCAATTTTTATTTAATTTTTATTTGTATCTACTCAAATTTTCTTTCATGCAAATGTCTCTCTTTGTAATTCTTTCAAGCTATACATTTGGAAGTCAGTCCCTGTGTTTATGTATATGCACTCATATGTAATAATATATATAAAGTATTTTTACACAGCAATTATAGTTGTAGGTTAGTATTATTAAAAAGGAAAATAGATTCATTTACATTAGTTACATTTTGACTAATGTCTTCATCTTTGTTGTTGTTAATCACATTTGGGCCATTGGGCTAATTACAACAAAGATGGCGATATTAGAATGTAAATTATATGATATAGTTTTGCCTTTAATTCTATCATAATTTTTGATAACTGTGGGTATCAAATAACTTTTTTATTTAAAGTACCAAATGACCTGGTGTACTCATGGCAAAAATTAATTATTAAATCACAATTTAATTTAGATTCTGTTTATAGGGGATCACGATAAAAAGAAATAAGGCTAAAATGGAGTACAAAAATGGTAATAAGGAAGACACAAAGTGTTAGGATCAAATGTAACGGTAATAATGTAATATATTACCTTGAACAGCGGAGGGTAACTGACAGCTACAGCCAGCCATAGGTAAGGTCAACAAAGGGCAAGTGTGGTTGACAGATATATCCGGCTGTAGATGATGTCAACAAAATGCAAAAAAAAAAATACACAAGTGACAACTAGCTTAAAAAGCAATGAACTGTTCGGAGTGATTGGCATATACATCTGGCCATAGATAATTTCAACAAAACAACAACTCGAAAAAGTAAAAAAGCATGGGAGTTTTAGGACTATATAAAGTCTAAAATTCCCAACGACCCCTTCGAAAGTGTGATCTCTCTCTGGCTGCACTCCTGTTCCGCACAAGCATCCCCATTGAAGAATAAAAATATAAGATTATATTTTTATATATACGTGTTCCTCATTGTTTGTCCAGACCCAGGGGCAGTATATAGCAATAAAATGGAGCTAAACTAGTAATAAAACAATAACAAATAAAAGAAGTTATTAAAATATATAATAAAAATCCATGGATCTTTCTTAGTTTAGAAATAATATTTACATTCTTTTGAATTTTAATTCATTTTAAGATCCAGATATCAGTCACAAATGCAACAGAAGTGAAAACCCTGTTGAATGATAATTTCTGAAGACAATTTGTGATGATGGATTAATTACATCTTTTGAGAAAGAAAAAAAAGAAAAAAAGAAAAAAGTCATGGTGTAAGCACACTTCTGTCTCTTCTAAATGAATCGTATCATCTGTAATATCTATATTATTCGTTTCAATGGTTTGGTCAGTTTTAATATGCAATAATGTCTTGGGTAATAATAGGTAATATATAATGAACAAACTGAGAGAGAAATATAGTAACATATATATATATATATATATATATATAAAAACAGACAATGATAGATATGGTCTAACACACATACATACATACATACATATATATATCATTATTATAATAATATAAAAATCTGCTATCCAGAATTTCCTCTGTTAGCACAATCATCAGTTTGGTAAAATGTTAGGACAAAAGGTGGAGCTATTATACCTGTCTGATGATTGGGTTCCTGAGCAGCTGATTTTGATATTGCATTAATATTACATTGTTTTTAAGCTCTACAACATTGGTGTGAAAAGATTAGTGTATTTTACATTTTAAGCTTCAGCTTATATTTATACTATTTGCAGACATGTTTGTGGTTTATGCTGCGTCTAGGCTGAGTAGAGCTTTTTAAATATTTCTTGGAGAGAGAGTGTGTAATATGTCATGATCAGCAGTTCGAACAATGTCAGTACACTGAAACTCTTGGTCACAATGACTTGAAGAAGGAAAGTGAAAGGAAAAGAAGGAGAGAAGAAAAAAGAAAGAAAAAGAAAAATGAAAGAAAAAAGGAGAGAAGGAAAAGAGGAAAAATGAAAGGAAAAAAGGCAAGAAGGAAAATGGAAAAAAAAGAAGAAAAATAGAAGAAAAAGAAGGAAAATGAAAGGAAATGGAAGAAAAAGAAAATAGAAGAAAAAGGGAAGAAGGAAAATGGAATGAAAAGAAAGAAAATGAAATAAAAAGAAGGAAAGGAAAAGAAAGAAAATGAAAGAAAAAGAAGGAAAGGAAAAGGAAGAAAATGAAAGCAAAAGAAGAGAAGAAAAAATGGAAGAAAAAGGGAAAAGAAAGGAAAAGAAAGAAATGAAGAAAAAGAAGAAGAGAAGGAAAATGGAAGGAAAAGAAAAGAAATGAAAAGAAAAATAAAAGGAAAAAAGAAGAAGAAAAATGAAAGGAAAAAATGAAAGAAAAATGAAAGGAAAAGAAGAAAAATGAAAGAAAAGAAGGAGAGAAGAAAAATGGAAGGAACATAAGAGAAATGAAAAGAAAAATGAAAGGAAAAAAGAAAATGAAAGAAAAATGAAAGGAAAAGAAGGAGAAGAAAAAAGAAGGAATTTTTGAAATAAAAAAAATGGAAAACTAATACAAAAATAAAAAAAGAATGAAAGGAAATGATAATTCAGCAGAAGAAAGAAATGAATGAAAAAAAAAAAATACAGAAATGCAAAATGAAAAAGTAAAATAAAAATAATATGCAAATCCAGAGAAGAGAAAAACGAAAAGTACAAAACATACAAAGACAAAGTACACGATGAGCATAAAAAGAAAATACAAAGAATACAAGAACATGGAAATAAATGAATTAAATGACAGGTGAAATAAGAAAAAGTAAGAAAGTGTTTATTTTTGTCATGTTTAAGAATGTTCTTAGAATTGAGTAATGGAAACGAGAAAACTGTTTGAGGAGAAATTCCTTAAAGTGCTACCAACTTTGAGCAGAAAATCTATTTATAAATTTCATCGAGAAGCCCAAAGATTTGCCACTGACTCACACAATAGAAGGAAAACTGAAAAAGCATGAGGGTCAGAAAAATATAAAAGTAAGAGACAAGAGATAAAAACAGAAAATAAAAGAAAGACTTATCAACAGGTTCATGTCTACCAAACCGTCTCTTGTGTACAGCAGTGAAAGAAAATTTGGCCGACATGAAGGAGACTATCACCACCTTTAAATTTGTTGTTTTTCTTTTTTTTTTAACTTTTTTCAGTGCAATCTTATCAATTACACCCCTAAACTTTCCGATTGACAAAAAAAAAAATTAGGAAAAATTTCCACATTTAAACAATTTGGGGCGGGGATTAAGTTTTTCATACAGCTTTTATAGCAAATTGATCCTGTGCAATTCTTGCGCATATTCAAACTACTGAATCGTTTGCAAAATTTTTGAATAAAACCATTCTTGGGGTTTCTGAGGAAGTTGCCACCAGAAGAACTGAAGAAAACTTGAAAAAGACAAAAACAAGTGCAACAACTCATCCCAAAAAAAACAAAACAAAGTGACCCCAACATGAGTGGTTCCAAAATGGAGGTTTGATTTACTATAACATTGTATGAGAAAGTGAGCCCCCACTAAAATTGTTTAAATATTGAAATTTTTTTGATAATCAGCAACTGATAAGATTGCACTGAAAAAAGTAAAAAAAAAAAATGAAAACCAACAAAAAGGTGGTGGTAGTCTCCTTCAGCTCTGTCAGTTTTTAAAATTTGCCTTTTCTATCTATTGATGTCTATCATATATCAAAATATCAGTTTATTCATGTCTATTCATTTGTCCCTAGAACTTGAAAGTCTATAAATGGCCACAAAGTAAATGTCCAATTTATTAATTATGATAAAGTGATTTTAGGTTAATCATTTTTTTTAATTAATGACATCAAAAATAAATTCAGGTAAAAATTGAAACAAATTGAATGAGAAGAAAAAAATGGCACAACTAATTTTGTGTATAAAAGACCTGTTAATTTTTTTTTAAATCTCAGATTTATTGAGCTTTTCAGAAATTATTGAGTAATAAATAATATTTTTTTTAAACATTCAAAAAATAATTTTGAGAAATATTTTCATCTCTGTCATTGAATTAAAATATGCATACATACATACATACAAACATACATCCACACCATTTGAATGAAGTAGAAATGGATATCTGAGTCATGAGGAATAATTTCTCTGTCTGGCAACAACCTCTGAGCAATAGGAAAAATATAATCCAGAATTTGTGACCCCTGAAGTTATTTTTATGATTCTCCCATTATTTAAACTGAATATATTTCTAATAGATGTAAGATTTTAATTGAAGAAACAATTTAGATTTTAAATGTGGTCATCTTTCAATCGAGGTAGTTCTATGGATCAAACTAGTATAAAAAAAAATAACTATGATTAAAATATTAGCATGAATAAATTGTAAAAGGAGAAATATGACAAGTTGAAAGCAACCAGAATGTAAATCAATGTTTTTTTTAATTTCATTTGTTACATTTTTTTAAATTAAAATTGTTTTATTATATTTCAATTTTCGATATTGTTTCATTTTATTTTAGGTTTATGTAAAATGGAAATATAAATTCAAACCTTACTGTACTGAAATATAAACTTTAAAAAGGAAAAAGAAAAAAAAACTTAATATTTCTACTCCCCTTTAAGTCCTTGTAAAATCTTAGCATATTCAGGTAGTGTGAAGGTGAGCCTATTGGAAAGAAAAATCAGTAAAGAACAAATTTTATTATATTTACTTATGTGCAAATACTTTTGGAGAAGGTATGGCTCCAGCTCTTTTTCCCCTCAGCTATAGGTTAAATAGAAGAGCAGACTGCATTCTTTAGAAGTGTTTGGCAACCTGGCTAGGAGGAGACAAATTTTGAATTCGAAATTGTATGTCGCCCTGGTGAAGCACATAGTATCAACAGAATATATTTTTCATGATTATTTTATCATTTAAGAAATTTGATTTTCTCCCCTTTGCTTTAAAAATAGAACTGGCCTTTAGAGTATTCAAACATTGTTATTGTAAAACAATATATTCAAATATTGACTAAGAATTGTCCGGAAAGCCGGAGAATTGAGCAGGCAAAACATTTTGCTATAAAAACACTAAAATGAAAATCTCATTTGAAAGAATCAGGTTCTATAGGAAATTATTTCCATTTGCCAAAAAATAAAATAAAATGTTCAAATTATTTTCCTGACTTAGAGTTTTGTAGATATAATATTGGTTCATCAGAAAACCTTAAAATTTTACTTTCAAGCTTCTTCGTGATCAGACACCATATCTCATATCTCTGAAAGAAACCCTTAATCAGGAATATATTGAATACTTAATTTTCTTGATATTAATGCTCTCTCACTTGATACTGAGCACTTTCATACATGAGTGCATATTTAGATAACATTTCTGCATCAATACAAGTTGGATTAAAGACATTGTATAGAGAGTCAGTTTTAATTATTCTAATTTACTTTTGCTTATTTTATCATTATATATATAAAACTAGGTTCATTTGAATGCAGCACTTCCTAAAAATGAGAGGACATAACCAACAAAATCTTGTCTACTATACTGGCAACATCTGGTTCTTGATAATGACTAAGATGGTCAAAATTACTTGAGTGAAAATATAAAATTTTTTCTTGATAGAAAATTAAAAGAAAATGCGTCTGAGTCTGCTACAGGAAAGGGCTAGCTGCCCTAACAGATGGGTTTGCTTGGAAATAAGCACCCAGCTAATATATACTAGTGAAAACAAAAAAAAAAATGAAGAGAAAGAAAGAAAAGGAATTCTCTTCATTTTTTTCTGTTTTCTCTCTTTTTCTCTTCTTTCCATTAATCAATTGTCTACTTTTTCTTTCTCTTTGTTTTTTTTTCTGTTATTTGAGGTTCTTTTAAAATGAGCGAGAAATTTTTCATAAATAACTGTTACAAATGTCTATTCTAAATATGGACATGTGAACGTCTATGTAAAAAAATTCTTTTAGGTGATTTTTGAGGACCAACTGTTGAACCATTTGGGTCTGACAAGCCGCAATATGAAATATGTATTACCCATTGTAATAATCTAAAATCTTTATATATATATATATATATATATATATATATATATATATATATAAGATCACTAGAAAAGCTAAATAAAAATGAATGAAATTTTCTTTGTTTGCCATATTTAATGAAAGATGTTTAAAAGAAAGATTACAACCCAAATATACATTACTATATATATAAATATATAATTAAATTTTTATCGATGTAATTTTTTAAAATTTATATATATATATATATATATATATATAAAATTTTGAAAAATCTTTTTATATATTAAGGGGAGCAGAAAATAAAATTTGATTATTCAGCACTTGGTTAGATTGATTGTATGTTTTCAGTGCTTTTGTTTTTGAAATCAGAGACAAAATAGGGGAGTAAAGAAAAATCAATTTCTTCTTATAAAAATATGCAGAATTCTGCACACACTTATATAAATATCTTTCTCGGGTTAATAAAACAGTGCTCAATGTAACAAAACACTATTAAGTATATATTATTAAATATACATATCCTACGTTTACAGCATGCCTTGAAGTTTTATGCACTATGTCTTCATCAGGTGCATGTTACAAATTGACTGTTCCAGGATTTCTGGTATTTTTTACATCCTGGACTGCTTAGTTAATAATATACACCTGATGATTGCATAGTACATGAAACTGATTCATGTTATAGATGTAAGATTATATATATATATATATATATATATATAGTGTATCGAGGCAGCAAATAATTTTCTAAACATATACTGTTAAATATAAGAGAAAATGCATATCTATTATGTTTAATCATGAGCCATTCTAAACATTGTATTTTGGCTTTAATTTCAGTTGAAAATAAAGACAAAAATCTCTAACATTTGGATAATTTTTTATTAAGTTGGTTCTAAGCTTTCGGCTCACATCAGCCATCTTCAGAGAGGTTATAACGTCAGTAACACAAAAACATCCACCATCAGTGACAATTTTATCTTCTGTTGACATAAAACTCTGCTAAGCAATGGCAATAGTTACCAAAAATAACAAACGCAGTTTTCAAATTCGCAATGCGGTTCTATGATGTCACACCATAGCGGAGTTTTATGTCAACACAAGATAAAATGTTTTTGTGTTACCGTCCTTATAACCTCTCTGAAGATGGCTTAAGTGAGCTGAAAGCTTAGAACCAACTTAATAAAAATTTATTCAAATGTTGGAGAATTTTTCTTTATATTTTCAACTGAAATTAAAGCCAAAATACGATGTTTAGAATGGCTCATGATTAAACATAATAGACATTCATTGTCTTTTATATTTAACAGTATATGTTTAGAAATATATATATACTATTTTAAGGACCAAGAATTTATTGCTCTTTTTTGCTTTTCATTTTCGTCATCATTGTTCATTTCCTTTAATCTAATTTTCCAATGATTTTTTTTCTCCTGATGAGGTGTTGGACAAAAGGGCCTTAATGACAGTCAATGAATTCCTGGTTTTTAAAATAGTATACAAATTTTGTACCTCCAAACATTTATTTAAATGTATATATATTTTATATAAGGTGTGTACAAAAGTTCAATTGTAAGTTTAATGTGCATATCACAAATAGCAAAGAACAGCAGAAAATTCATTTGAACCCTTCCTTTTTTTCAGTTCAAGTTACACGTCTGTTGTTTCTAGGTTAGTAACACTCAGTGCCATGTTTGTGCTGTCAGATATCGACCCAGACTTCTGATTCTTCTTGTTCATTTCTGCTTCACGTTCCTTGATGACGTTGTCCAAGAAAGTTTTGGAATAATCTTGGGATGTGGTGCTTGTTTCATTTGGGGGGTCATCAATAAAATCCAAAGCAATTTCTTGCTCATCATATGGATCCACAAAAACAGCAGAATCCCCAACCTCATTCATGTCAAGGGAATTCAAACTGAAAAAGTAAATTTAGAAGCAATCATTGTATGGACTGACATAAGAAAATTTAGAACTTAAAAAAATGTTGGTGTGGGGATTACCTCGGTTGGTCTACCAAGATACCTGATGTGGTGCTGTTTCAGAACTATAAAAGCTTGGACATAATCTTCGTCTTTCTCTTTTCTCTTCTAAACCTATTATTTTTCTTCTTTATCTCTAAAAATGATGACAATCTAGCTCAATTAAAAATAATGACAGTCTAAATTTTCACAGGTAAAAAAAAAAAATAGTTCTTTCAGTTTCTAGATAATTATGGGAAAACACACCTGTTCCTCAGATAATAGACTCATTCCTATATTAATAAGAGTTAACAGGAAGCTCTTGGAAAGTTCATAGGAGTTCTTTAGAGTTCTATTAGAGTTCAGTAGAACTACTAGGCAGTTGATATTAGTCGGCAGTTAGCCAAATACTAAGGAGTTAGCTTTTTAGTGGAAGATTACCAAGTTCCTAACATTTTGGGCATGTTAAGTCGATTAGCAACCGACATAGCACGATTATAACCTTCAGTGCGTAAACTACTCCACAACAATAATATATTAAATATTGTTGCAATTTTCAGGCTAGTGCATCCCTAAGTAAACCAGCAAAACAGACTGGGTGCTGTAGCTTTGGTTGGCAGCCAGTCTGGAAGAAAAACTGAATTCAAACCAGCCCAGAGTTGGTTGGACTCATTCAGGGTATCTTGCACAAAACACAATATTTCTAATGTGGCTATAGTACATGTAGTGCCCCTGTGACCCTAATATATAATGAGATTCATGAACACATTTGTGATTGTGGTACCTCTGCAAGTAATCAGGCAGCTAGAGGACGGGTGTTTTTTTGACAAGACGTCGTCTCTATATAGATCACCAACCATGGCTAAAGAGCTTTCGTCTGTTGATTAGTTGAGGGTTTATGACTAGACAACCAATGACTGTTGACTAGTTTCATCTATCCACTTTCACACACAGGTCTTGGTTTATATATTTCCTCATGATGATGTTATCAATAATCATCTCTTAAGTAGCCATAGTCAGATTTGAACTTAGATCTCATGGTCAGAACACTAACACTTTAACCATTTGGCCATTTAACAATTAATAAAAAAATAATAAAATACTAATACAAAATGAATGGTAAAAAAAAAGTATAAATTGGAAATTCTTACCAGAATCTAAGACATTTATTGATGCGCTTATAAATGTGTAAAATAGATTCTGGTGAGAATTTCCAAATTATATTTTTCTTCTACAATTAAATTTACTCATGCATTGAATATTGCTATCATATCTGCTTCAGTGTTTCTGTTATGTTTCTAGAGACTCTTGATAAAATCCAAAGAAAAAACTGCAATGTTAATCCTTTGTTTCATATTGGTTAAAATTATAAACTTTCTCTAACCATTGTTGCATATTGGTTATAGTGGTAACCTTTCCCTAACATTTGTTGCATATTGGTTATGTTGGTTACAATTGTAACCTTTCTCTAACCTTTGTTACATATTGGATATGTTGGTAAACTTTCTCTAACATTTGTTGCATGTTGGTTACAATGGGAATCTTTCTCTAACCTTTGTTGTATATTGGATATGTTTGTAAACTTTTTCTAACCTTTGTTGCATGTTGGTTACAATGGGAAACTTTCTCTCACCTTTTCCGCATATTGGTTACAATTGTAACCTTTCTTTAACCTTTGTTGCATATTGGTTACAATTGTAACCAATATGCAATGAAGGGTTAATTCTTCTGACCTTGCCTATATTTTTGTCACTTTCCTACTGCAATAACATCACATCCCTAAACTATATCAATAATTATTTTTATGGTAATTGTTCTGATGAGCTTTCCTCTTTTAAAAATTTAAATGCAGTATTAGATTAGATATTAGGTCTAATTATTTTGCAGTTGAAATTGCTAGATGTAACTACTGGTTCCATTAGGTCAGTGCAAAAGTTTTTGCCAGTTTGTAAAAGGGGCATTTTAAATCATTGTAATTTATTTTATGCACATTGTTATTACTTAAACATATCACCATGATTTATTTATAAGTTTTTCTTTCAGATTATTAAAGCATCATTCATATTTTTCTGCAATATTCTCACCCATGTTCTTTCCATCTAAAGAACACATTTAGCATGCTCTGCTCTATGAGTTTCACAGAGGTTCTGTTATATATTTCTGGCGGAAAAAAATTATTTTTAATAATAATAATAATAATAATAATAACTATCTGGACCCGTGAAAAAATTCACAGATCATGTAATATTATTATCATGATTTCAGATAAAATTCAATGAACATTAAGTAAATAATATTGTTTATTTGTGAATGCGTATCAATATTTTTTCATCATTCCTAATATTTCTATTATTATTATTATTTGAATAGAGGTTGTGTTTAAATGTGATAGTCATACAAATTTTATTTCCAGATCCTTATATTTTACAATTTTAGCAAATTCTTTATCTGATATATTTTTACATGATGATCGTGTGCATTCATCTTCTTCGTCATTGTCTTCTCAACCTTCTCCTTCATTGTCTCCTTCTCTTCCTCTTTTTTCTCCTCTGCTTTCTCCTTCATCTCCTCCTCCTCTGTCTTCTTTTCCTCCTCCTCCTCCTTTGTCTTTTTTCCTTCACCCTCTTTTCCTCCTCCTTTTTCTGACTTCTTTTTTTGTCTTCTTCGCCTTTTTTTCTGTCTTCTTCTAATTATATTTTATTTACCATAAAGAATATTATTTACTTAAACATCCATTGAATTTTATTTCAAGGGAGGTAAGTAAAAATGAAAAAATGAATGAGTTATCTTTCTTAGCAAAAATGTGACCCAAGTAGATCAGTCAGCTAAGCGCCATACGCGATATATCCTTTGGACGATCATATCTCGGAAGAGACGACTGACTGGGCAGAAGATTATCCCACAGTAGGTTGCCATTGCTTTCACAGGTAGATACTATGATGGTATTAATACAGTGGAATGTAACCCCTTCCGTCAGCGACCACCTGCTATTAACGACCGTCTTTATATTCACGGACGATTTGCTAATTGACCCCCCAGTGAGCGACCTCTTCCAAAACGCGACCACCGACCAGCTTGAAAGAATAAAATCACTGGTCAAGCGACCACTTTAACAAAAAAAAAAAAAAAAAAAAAATCGATTTTGGCAGTACAGTCCTAACTTCTAAATTAGGAGAATTTAAGTGAGTTATTTCATTTTCCTAATCTAAGCCAGAAACACTTTCTCGTTGTTTTGTTATTGTAGTGAAGTATCAAATTTTTATTATTTGTTGAAATGGTGGTGGTCAAACGGCGGCTGTCTTGTATTAACATGTACTTATTACATTTGACAAGTTCAAGAGATTTGTTGGTTTCTGTACCAACTTGGATAAATTCGGGCGTAGGGTGAAAAAATCACATCTATGTGAAATTTAAATTTTCAATGTTTATCTCTTTCATTATCTTTATCGTTTTACTCTTTCTCTCTCTCTCTTTACCTTGTTGTCAGTTTTTTCTTGTATGTTTGTTTATTTTTCCATATATTATCACAGATTTTCTTTTACTATCACTCACTTCTAAGAAAAAATTGAAAGCTTTGGTTCATGAAGACCAAGAAATGATGGACCAAATAAATAAGTGCCAACATCAATTAGAATCCAAGTGGTCACATTACAAAAAAAAAAAAACACCACACAGACTGCAGTAACTGATTTTTTAAGCCTACATCAGTGTGAATAAATAATTTTTATTTCTTTTGTTAACCGTTGTAAATACGTTTTTAATGTTAAAAAAATAATTATGCTGAATAAATTTTTTTCAAAGTTAGACTATCTTATGTTCTCATTTATTTATTACCAGATTACATGGTAAAATACTAAAATATGTACATTCTGGAGAGTGAAATATATGATCGTGGGGAGGATAGGTCAGGAGTCTTTTAATGAGCAACCACCTGCCGTATGCAACCAATTTTGATGGCAGTAGGGGTGGTCGCATACAACACGTTCTACTGTATAGATAATCATTTCAGTCATGCTAGAATTATTCCTATCTTAAGACATAAAATTTTCTGAGTACAGAAGTTTCTTTGTGGTGAATGCGCTGGATCAACTATCAAGTTGATGACGCCTCTATTTAAATTTACACTGTTTCAGATAAACACTAGGATGAATTGCTATAAATTCTGTTTCCTTGGCAAATACAGGCAGTTCACTTTGAGCCTGCTGATAATTTCTTGCTGCTGAATATTTAGTTGAATTTCTATGGGTCTTTAGAAAATTATGCTTCTCCCATGTGCCATGTCCCTTCAGGACATCGACAATCATGGCCTTCCACATCTCCCTATCCCTAGTGACTCTTAGCATGCTTTCTCCTGCCCACCCACCCAAACTCTGCTCTGTCATCCACTTGCTCAAGCCTGTCAATCTAGAAACTAGCATGCCACAAAATGAGGGATCAATTTATATATTGATTATAATAGATAATTGATCCCCCACTTATTTTTTAAAATATTCTAATAAAATGTAAAGTTTTTTTTACATCTAGGGAAACTTCTTTTTCTATGTGCTGTGTCCCTTTAAGACATAGGCGATCATGGCCCTCCACGTCTCCCTATCCCTAGTGGCTCTTAGCATGCTTTCTCCTGTCCACCCACCCAAATCCCCACTCTGCCGTCCACTTGTTCAAACCTATCAATATCATATGTGTAGCTATCCTCTCTCTGACTGTGAGTATCAGATTCTACAAGCCCTTCTTCCTCATTACATGTCCCGGGAACTTATGCTGTCTTTTTCTCTTGTTAAGTATTAGTTTACTTTTCATTTCTATCCTCTCCAGAAACTCATTATTGCTCACATGTTTGGTCCATGATATCCTCAGCAACCTTCTGTAGAACCACATTTTGGTTACTTCAAGTCTCTCCTTCGTCTCTGGGGAGATTGTCCATCAATCATTGCCATATTGAAGAACAGACATATACTACACATCTTTATAGCACATCACTTAAAACCTGAGCCTAACTAATAAAACAACTTTTCAGCAAAATTCGACTTTATTCATCAATACACTGATTCCAACACTTCTCTAACAATTTGATGCTTTTTTTTTTTTTTGTAGAACAATTTGTCTTTGGGCTCAAAATATGCCTCAGTTTCCAATAACACTTCTTCATTGGAGCCAAATCTCTTTCTCTGGAGCATTCTTTTGAGGTCTGTAAACAGCCAGTAGTTGCTGGGGGCCAGAGCTGAAGAATAGGGTGGATGTGGAAGCAATTCAAAGTGCAATTCTTGTAGTTTTGCTATCGTAGCAATTGACTTGTGACACGGTGCATTGTCGTGGGAAAGATCACTTTTTTTCTTCATTTGTGGCCGTTTCTTCCTTCAGATGTACCAATAATGCTATTTTAATATTTGCTATTGATGGTTCTTTATTTCTCAAGGTAATCGATGAACAAAATACCTTGTGCAGCCCAAAATACGGAGCCAAAACCTTGCCTGCTGATGTTTGTCTCTTTGGTCACTTTGGATGGCTTTCACCTGCTGCTGTCCAATCAGCTGACTGCCAACTTGACTCTGGAATGAGTGGTGGATCCATGTTTCATCCATTGTCACATATTTATGTGAAAACTCTTTCTTGTTGCATTGAAACAGTGCCCTAAATCGTCAATGCTTTGTTGTTTTTGATCGACTGTGAGCAAAGGCGGCTCCCACTTTATACACAGCTTTCTCATTGACAAATGTTCATGCAAAATGGTGAATACACTGTCTTCTGATATGTTCAACTCCTCTGCTATATAAGGCAACTTCAATTTATGATTGGCCAAAACGAGTTTGTGGATATTTTGGTGTTTTTCGGAACAACTGCTGATTTTGGGCAACCTGAGCATTCAGCATCATTTCTGTCTGCACGGCTGTGTTAAAGTCAGCATACCACCTCTTTAACTGTTGTTTCCGACAGAGCAGAGTCTGAATAACACTTATCAAGCCATTGCTTTGCTTGAACATTATTTTTTCTTCTCAGAGTGCAATGCTTTATCAACACACGAAATTCAGATTTTTCCATTGTTTTGAAAATTTGTAATAGTAGCTTCACTTAAATACCTTATTTGTAAACTAATAATCTGATTGGGCCCAAATTTTGTCACGTGCCACTTGAAGGTTAGTACTTCATAAAAATCATATGAATTTTTTTATTCATCTATCAGGTACAGGACTTGTTATATTTAGGCTTCATATCTTTATTCAAGCATGTTTGGTTGACTAATCTAGGCACATTATGTCTATTTACTTTTATTTTAATCCTCTCAAATTCACGGATTAATTTTCATGTGTTGCAAATAAACTCACTGAGAAAGATACTGTAATTTTTCTTATTTTCTTGTTTCTTTTATTTTCCCAAGTAATTTCAGTCTCATAGGGAGGAGTTGCTATGAAAAAAGTTAATCTATTTGACAGTTATGCATTTCTTTGTATGTACAGAATGCAGTCTTAATTCAAAGTTATGTAAGGGAGGTAACTTAATTTATATTGTAGATATCTTTTAAAAATTACAATTTACATGTTTGAAAACATTCTGTTATAATTGAAGTTTAAAAAAAACAGTTTAAATATTTTAAAACCTTGTTATTATAGACATTTGAAAACATTGTTGCTAAATTCATAAATTTTATTCAGTGTTGGTTGCAACTTTTTTATATTGATGACTTCAAGAATCTGAAGATTTTGTTTTTATTTTCATGGTGGAATATACTTGTATTGTCGATTAATATTTATCTAAATTGTGACTGTGGACAGGAATGTTCCTTCAAAGGTTGTGCAATGAAACTTGAACCCGACATTTGTAGTTTAAGCCTCCTCGATAATGTTGTCATTGTGTAACGAACATTTCTGTCTCCATTCTCGATTTAGAGAAATATTAATCTGCAATACAACATTTTTGAATGAGTTGGATACTTCAGATGTCATCCAGATGAGAGTCTACATTTAAGCTATTTAACAACATGTTTTCAGGTTAAAATGTGGGTTTTATGGCATCTTGTGGTATTATGTAAAACTACTCCTAATGCAACCTATCCTATTCTCTTATCTTCTAAGAATTGTTGAAAATAAATTATAGCAACTAGGAATCTTAGGAATAATTATCACAAACTACTGCTACTAGATTTCTGCATAGAAGTGAAGTACAGATATGCCAACCTCATAAGATACCTTTTCAAAAGGCTTGTTATTTAAAATCACAGCAGCTATGAATGAAGATATTGATGCATCGTCTCATTTTAAGAGAATAAGCTGTGGCTAGATGACATAGAACTATAACTTTTGGGGCAAGAAATTTACTTGGAGATATTGAGATGAGAGGTTCCATCCAAAGAACACTATCCGTACAAGAAAATGGATAATGATTTTAGGGAATAACTTTATTTTAGGGGTGTTTTTCTCCGAGAACACACAAAAACAAAACAGGAAATCTAGTAAGAGTTAAAAGGGTTATTGTGAAATGTTGGATGCCAATTTGAAAATGCCTGTTAGAAATCCGAAACAGGCTTGGAGTCAATTGGAGGAGTAGATAGTCAATTGGAGTAGATAGTCTAAACTCTCGCCCGGTTCACACTCCACCCACGTCTACTGAACAGTTGAAGAGGCTCATCCCTTGTTCCCTGTTTAGGATGTGGTTTCCGGCTTTCTCTTTTCCAATCTTTTCACTCTTACATAGCCCCCTGCACATCAGTGGTGTTACCGCCTTGCTCGGGACAATATGATTAAAAACAAAAAAAAAATAAAACATACAGCAGGATCTTGTCCCAGTCTTTCATCGACTGGACAAATCACTCCCAAACTATTCACTTATTCTAGAAAAGCCCATCTCTTGTTGGGATTCCTCAAATATTAATATTATGGCACATAGTGCACAAGTTTCTCTGTTAGCAGTTCTTTTGGGTGTATCAAATTCTGCATAGACCTTCACCATTATAATCAAATGACGTGCGTAGGTAGTTTGGTGGTTCAAGTTCTGGGAACTGAATGTTTGGCATTTGCATGTCATAATTGATTGCAGAATCATGACATTAGTTTTTGAGTTTTAATATATTCAAGTATTGAAACATATCTTACTGTAAGTTTTTATGTATAAAAAAAAAGGCAAAACTTTCTTACCTTACTTTGTCAGGCAGATTCATAGCAGTATTAATGTCTTTATTATAAATTGGATTTGCACTGAAAGAAAAAAAATTACAGATTAAGTTCTGTTCTATGGACAATATTTGTTAGAGGGACTGAACTCACATTCTCTTGGTTATAAAAAACTAATGCTTTGTTGAGTTAACCTGTCTCCCTTTCTGGTTCAAGTATTAAATTAGATTTGACTTATGTACACATCCCTCCAGTGCACTAATGGAAGTGAATGGTGTATGATCAGAGTTTTTCATATTGTCTTATTCCATTCATCAATGTTGTTCACTTTCACTTTTGCATTGTGTTTTTATTGAGGTCTATCCTTCACAAGTTAAAGGAATCTCTTGACATGGTGCTAAGTCCTTGTTTTGCTGGGGACTCTCCTTCACAAGTTAAAGGAATCTCTTGACATGGTGCTAAGACCTTGTTTTGCTGGGGACTCTCCTTCACAAGTTAAAGGAATCTCTTGACATGGTGCTAAGACCTTGTTTTGCTGGGGACTCTCCTTCACAAGTTAAAGGAATCTCTTGACATGGTGCTAAGACCTTGTTTTGCTGGGGACTCTCCTTCACAAGTTAAAGGAATCTCTTGACATGGTGCTAAGACCTTGTTTTGCTGGGGACTCTCCTTCACAAGTTAAAGGAATCTCTTGACATCGTGCTAAGACCTTGTTTTGCTGGGGACTCTCCTTCACAAGTTAAAGGAATCTCTTGACATCGTGCTAAGACCTTGTTTTGCTGGGGACTCTCCTTCACAAGTTAAAGGAATCTCTTGACATCGTGCTAAGACCTTGTTTTGCTGGGGACTCTCCTTCACAAGTTAAAGGAATCTCTTGACATGGTGCTAAGACCTTGTTTTGCTGGGGACTCTCCTTCACAAGTTAAAGGAATCTCTTGACATCGTGCTAAGACCTTGTTTTGCTGGGGACTCTCCTTCACAAGTTAAAGGAATCTCTTGACATGGTGCTAAGACCTCGTTTTGCTGAGGACTCTCCTTCACAAGTTAAAGGAATCTCTTGACATGGTGCTAAGACCTCGTTTTGCTGGGGACTCTCCTTCACAAGTTAAAGGAATCTCTTGACATGGTGCTAAGACCTTGTTTTGCTGGGGACTCTCCTTCACAAGTTAAAGGAATCTCTTGACATGGTGCTAAGACCTTGTTTTGCTGGGGACTCTCCTTCACAAGTTAAAGGAATCTCTTGACATGGTGCTAAGACCTTGTTTTGCTGGGGACTCTCCTTCACAAATTAAAGGAATCTCTTGACATGGTGCTAAGTACCATGTTTTGCTGTGACCTTTCCTTCACAAATTAAAGGAATCTCTTGATGTGGTGCTAAGTCCTCATTGTCCTGGGGCCTTTTACTTTGCAAGTTAAAGGAATTTCTTGACATGGTGCTAAGATCGCGTTCTCCTGGGACCTTTTACTTTGCAAGTTAAAGGAATCTCTTGACCTGGTGCTAAGAGCTCATTGTGCTGGGGTCTTTTACTTTACATTTTTTTAAAAATCTCTTGACCTGATGCTAAGACCTCGTTGTGTTGCAGCCTTTTCTTTTGAAAGTTAAAGGAACCTCCTGACCTAGTGCTACCACCTCAACGAAGTACTCCGCCTATGCTGATAATGTTTTGGTTCTTGTGCTGAGCAGAGCTGAGATTGACAAAGTTGGCAAAGAGATCAGTGGTTATGAGACAATGACAGGTGCTCAAAGTCATATGTGATAAATCTGTTGACTTGCAGTTGGGTGCTTTGAATAGTGTTTGTCTTCCTGTACATTTCCTCTGGACAGACAGGCTGGTCATGATACTGGCTGGTGTTGTGAGGGACCCTCTGGATTAGCAACAAATTTTGTTCAGTGGGATTGGTAAATTCTCTAAACTGTCTGCTGAGGTGGTAGAGACCCTTAGTCGTACCTTCTTTCACTGCAAAGTTGTAATCCCATTGTGCAAGTTTATTGAAGACATGAGGTTTGCATGCTGTACAGAAAGTGATACCGCCTTTAACTAAGTCTGAACCCTATAGGTTCTTGAGCTTGCTAGGTGTTATACAATGCATGATATGGAGAATGCTACAGAAGGAATTCTATTGAGACGAGTTCATCTCTTCCCCTGATCTTGTACTTAAGGTATCAAGTTAAAGTCAAGATCTGGATGGTAAATTGATGACTCCCTCCATCAGAATTTGGCAAGAAGTGGATGAGTCTTGCACATATCTGTCAAGTGAAAGGCGCTGACTTTGAGTGGAATTTTGATACCAGTTAGGCTGTAGGATATTAATAACACTGTATTAAACATTGTCAACTCCACCGCAAATAGGTTAGTTTAGGCTTGCTTTGCTTTTAGTTTTTTTTTTTTACACAAAATTAACCTAGCTAAGGAATGTAAGCTTATTGGCCTTTTTTATTTTCTGTCCCCACCCTCCCCAGTTAGATGACCAGAAATGTCAGTTTTCTGATGAATGTAGGAATCCTTTAGTTTTTTTGAGTGTTTTTGTATTTGTTGTTGTGTCTGAATGAGTGTGTATTTGTGTGTGTATGGTTGGTTGGTTGAATGTTTGGTTTTAATTTATCCATATCATGAATTAATTTAATTCAGTTAACTAATATTTCTGCTGCAATTAAGAATTGTGAAGTTTTTTTAATTACTCACACCATTTTGTTTAGTTTCTTGTATGTAGGGTATTATTCATATTGTAAATATTCATTGAGGTTTTCATTTCATGACTCTGAGGTATTATGGTGGCTGTAGTAAGAAAGGTAAGTAAGAATGT
This sequence comes from Ascarosepion bandense, assembly GCA_037127315.1. Taxonomy (NCBI): domain Eukaryota; kingdom Metazoa; phylum Mollusca; class Cephalopoda; order Sepiida; family Sepiidae; genus Ascarosepion; species Ascarosepion bandense. The sequence continues at coordinate 878,057 of JBBBDQ010000434.1, forward strand.
GGCATTTTGGAGTAAGGAATATAGTATAGTGTGCCTGGGTCAGTGATTGTGGCTAGCTAAGTTTAATATAAGACAGATTGATGACCACTCTTCTCCATCCCCACTTTTAACTTTGTGTCACATTTTCTGTTTCATTTCAGAAATAAATATTTGTTGCCCGGTAAATTCTTGTCGGAAGTGCGTTGTGGTGCAGTGGGAAATCGGGGAGCTGAGTTCGGATTCCAGTTGATTTCCTTGCATTCACTTACATGCAAATACTCTTGGGAAAGGTATTAGTCTGTCTCTTCCCTTCAGTTATGGGTTAAATAACAGGACAGACTGTGTTCTATAACCTTGGTCGGCAACCAGTCTACCGCAGAAAGCAATGGCAACCTACTGCATGATAATCTTCTGCCCAGTCAGTCATGTCTCTTTTAAGACATGATTGCCCAAGCGTGTATCACATATAGCACTTAAATGAGTGACAAATTCTTGTTAGAGTAATTCAAGAGTGAAGAGTTTTTCTATTGTCTGGATGATATCCCTAAGAGAACTGAATACTGACCACTTTAAATTACAACTTTTAAGAATAAAAATTTATTTTTAAATCAATCAGTTCGGATGTGGCCCTTGTAACCTATGCGCACATGTTATATTTTAGCCATTATATATCCTATTAGGGTTTCAGGTAAACTCACAGGAGACAAATTTCTTGTGGCCAAACATGAGATACTGCAGATGTCTTTAGAGACATATTCTGAAAAGAAGAAAGATTTCTTTTTCTGCATTTTATAAGCAAGGTTCCCGTGATCGATTTGAAATATAGTTTAAAAACTTCTTTTCCACTTATGCAAGATTGAATTTACAATTTTCCATGACGATGTCAAGCATTTAAAAAATATTTTTGAGGATGTACTGGTGGTGTAATGGATATGAGTCAGTTGAGTGCCATACACGCTTTGGACAATCATGTCTCAAAAGAGACATGACTGACTGGGCAGAAGATTATCCCGTACTAGTTTGCCATTGCTTTCTGCGGTAGACTGGTTGCCAGCCAAGGCTATAGAACCCAATCTGTCCTAATATTTAACCAATAAATGAAGGAAAGAGAGATTAATACCTTTCCTAAGGGTATTTGCGTGTAAATGAATGCAAAGCATTCAACTGGAATTCGAACTCGGCTTCCTGATTTGTTGTTCTGAGTCAATATCCACTGCACCACAACGCACATCCACGGTAATATATCCATGGATGTAGTGCCTTAAAAAACATAGTACTAACAACAGCTTTTAAAGTATCAAAAGCAGCTCTGAGGGTATAAAAGCAAGCAAAGCTTTTTTGTCTTTGCTATCTTCCTCACTCTCCCTAAGATATTGTCTAAATATGGGAGATCATGACCTTTTTCATTTTTTTATAGGAGTGTTCCTCCAATGATTGTTCTTGTTACTTGGTTTTCTTCTTTGATTGATTTTGAATCCTTTAGGCTTTTTGTTCTAGCTTTAGCTGCTAGACTTCTAAGCCACACAAGTGATAATTCTTTACATCCTATCGGCAATGCCATTGTTGTGTAGTGTTACCTACTCATAGGAAGTAATATACACTCAACTACTTTATGGGTAATAGCTGTAGGTATTTATAGTCTTTGTAACTTCATATTTAAATGAGGCGCTTTAAGTAGAATTCCAGGTCTCATGTTATCCTTAAACTAAACTTTTTTAACTTAAGTTCACCCAATGAAAGGCCCAAGAGTTACTCAAGGTAGAGAGTTACTGAATGAAGTGTAGGATATGAATATTAGAGAAAATAGGAAGTGAAGATTTTGAGTATATGACGGAAAAAAAAATAACTAACCCTAAACTTAAAAAGATTAAGATATTCAGAGAAGTAGTCTCATGGGTGTCTATTCCACAATGTTCTTGGAAAGAAGCTTTTGAAGGGAATTCTCCTTACTAAAAAAATATGTATAGAATGTGAGTAATTCAATTCGGTGGATGTAGTAAGGTAGACTTTGGCTTCAAAAGCTTGATCCAGTGATGTTAAAGAATGCAGCTGATCTGAACATTTTCTATCAAAGTAGTTATAGAGTAGCGACAGACTTGTGACTTTGTGTCTGTGTGGAAAATGGGAGTAGGATGGAAAAATAAGTCATCCTCATAAGAATTGGTAAACAATTTTGATCTCTGTCAAAGATGGAAAGTGAGGATTGTGTAGCACCAGCCCAGATTTGGCAGCTGTGCTTAATTTTTGGCCTGATCTGCCTCTTGCTGATTTTCAAGGTAGGTAAGCCTTCTTTACTTAAAAGACTCGTGCAACACAATCTTCCTGATTATTTCTCCCAATTTGTCATTGTGCAATGTGCATGAAGATTAGTAAATTAAGAAAAGAAAGATCATTGGTGTAATCAGTAAAAAATGTTTTTGTCTTTTATATTCTCTTGGTAAAAATACTCACTGTCCCAAAGCATGGATATTAGAACCAGGAACCACCATTTTTTCAAAATCTTGTTTATTACCTGAAAAGAACAGATTAAAAATTTTTTTCAACAAAAATGATTTTTAGAGAATAGAAAATGACTGTAAATGTTGGATTAAGAGATCTCGTCATTTCCTTCAATGAAACTTTAAAGAAAAACAAACAAACATTTAACCCTGGATTGAAACTTTATTCAATGCAATTTTACTAACACCTACAAGTGAGGTTCAACTATTTCTCTCATAGTTGAGTAGTTAAAGGGGTATGTGCATTGTAGTGCAGTGGATATCAACTTGGAACAACAAATCGGAGAGCCGAGTTCGAATTCCAGTTGAATTCCTTGCATTCACTTATGTACAAATATCCTTGGGAAAGGTATTAATCCGTCTCTTTCCTCCAGTTATGGGTTAAATAATAGGGCAGAGTGGGTTCTTTAGCCTTGGGTGGCAACCAGTCTATTGCAAAAAGCAATGGCAACCTACTGCGGGATAATCTTCTGCCCAGTCAGTCATGTCTCTTTTGAGACATGATCGCCCAAAACGTGTATCACGTATGGCACTTAACTGACTGAGTTGAAGGTGATGTGTATTGGGATGTAATGGATGTGAAATTAAAGATCCAAATGGAGTTCCCTACATTCACTTATACCAAAACACCCTTGAGAAAGATATGGGCTGAATAGTAAATCATACTGGGTCTTATAGCCTTGGTTGGCAACCAGTCTACCACTGAGGGAAAAAAGAAAATGTTCTGTCTATGCAGTCATGAATCAAAACATACATGATCACCCAAGTATGTTACACATATGGCGCCTAAATTTTTGATAAATAGTATAAAGGAATGATCCCGTACTAAAGGAAAAAACGAAGCAAGCTTTTGCGTTAATTATTTTCTAACCAATAAAAGGAAGCAATTTACAAAACTGAGAGAAGTTAACAAGCCTGTGTGAGAAAAGTCCTTTGAGTTATCTATATATATATATATATATATATATAGGAAAAACTACTAAAAAGTTGTAAGTTTAAAAATGTATTTTTTGACAGTATTTGTTTATTTCTATTATTATATTGATATTTCAAACCGTCCTCGGTCCTTCATCAGAAACAAATGATTTTAAAATTTAAATTAGAAACGTATTTCACGAGAGCGTTCGTGGAGAGATTATTTACATCACGTGACGCAGAAAGCGACAGATTTTTTAAAAATATTTGTAAACGTAAACCTATCTTTAATAATACTTATAAATTTTGTTTTAGAGAAAATCTTTTTAATTGTATCTAAAAAATGTTTAACTATTGAAATATAAAGATTCAAAACACCTAAGTCCCTATTTAACCCTAGCCTGTGTGTATTTAATTTTAAAATCCAGTATTTTTCTTTCTTTCTGTGTGAGTGTGTGGGGGGGGGGGAGAGAGAAATAAAGCGGAATCAGCAGATGGGAGAAGAGATCAGATACGACACTGCCACGATATGCGACAAAAGAAATTTCAATCCACTGAACCGGACATAACATCTCGTCGATATACATTCGTTCTCCTTTTCATTCTAGCGTGTTATTTTCCTTTATCTCTTCTTCTTCGTTCTCACCATTTTCGCAGTCAACAAAGAAGAAACCAACAATAAGATACTTCGACTGACTCCTAAAGATTAACGTCGATAAGTACAATTTTCTTTTATTTCTTTTTCTTCCTTTTCACTTTCTCGCCGTCAGCAAAAAGAAAGAAAGGAACACAGACTTTATTGCTACCATGTTAATCTTTGTCTGCATACACACATTTCGCTACAACTACGAACTCTGGATTCATCTAACTCCGTACTACACTTTCTCTCTGAACATTTACACAGTTAATAATTTAATTTCTTACAAATTGATGTTATTCTGTTCTGTAAATAAATTTCCACTTAAACATACAAACGAAACCTTTATATTGTTCAACCTTCTGATGACCATATCTTTGTGGTGATACCGACCGAGCAAAAGCGAGGGACCGGATGTTTGCTCTATACCGACCAAAAAGCAAATGAACAAAAATCGTCGTTACGCATCCGAGTTCGCGCAGATGTTCCGGTTGAAAAATAAAAATTAATCAAATATCAAATTTCCATTTTGTGAGCCTACGCGAATTTTATTTAGCAGCCAATGGGAAGCCCAGAATCAAATACAAGTATGAAATTCCAAACGAGCTGTTTTGATCCAAAAAGCAGATATAAAAAGCGGATACAGACAAGACCCAGCAGACAGACCGACGGTGACAGGCGAGAGTAATCGATATCGCCTTTACTTAAGTCGAGCGGCTACTACGTTCGCCTCCCCTCACCTATCATCACTTCTTCCCTGTCTCAAAAGTACTTACTGACCTAAGGAGCGACTACTTCAAAGACATTCCTCACATACCTCCGCTCCCAACATTCCTAAGCCTTTAATCTCTTTCAGTTTATTATTTGTCATGAACAGTTTACCCTCCGTTGGACCTTTATTTCAAGTATTACTTTAATTGTAAAAATATTAATTGGTATGTGTATATATAAATGTTATTTTCAACTCAATTTGCTTTTCTTGATTTTATAATCATTTTATAACTTATAGTGGGCTATCTATCGGGCACTATGCTTGTCTATTCTTAGCCGGGTCTCTGTTCATAGACGGAGCCTTGACAAAGTCGAAATCTGCCCGAAGACAAAGCTTAAAGTTCGAATGGAATTTTAGATATTTATGTTAGTAAGATGTTTGTAAATACGGCATATGGGACAAAAAAATGTTCGTTTTCTTTTTTCGTCAGAAAATAAGAAGCAGAAAAAAAGAAAGAAAAGTAAAAAGAAAAGAAGTAAAAAGGATGAAAAATGTTAAAGAAAAAAGAAGCAAAAAGAATCAAGAAAAAGAAAAGAAAAACAAAAAAAAAAAACGGAGAAAGAAAAAGTAAAAAAAAAAGAAGAAAGAAACTAATAAAAATAAGCAAACAAAGACTTACTATTAACATCAATTTTAGCCGCTTTCAATTTCCTTTTGAACCTGAAAACGAAAAAAAAAAAAAAAAAAAAAAAAGGTAAAAGGTAAGAAATAAGTTTTTAATTTTTTTTTTCTATTTTTGACGTAGTATTTAATTTTTAATTTAACTGAATTTCGACTTTGTATTTCATGTAAATGGTTGCGCAGTGGTGTGTAATGGCGAGGAACTCGGAATGAGAAAGCAGAAAGCAAGTTTGAATTCAAGTTGAGTTTGCTAGATTCACTTACGTGCAAATACCCTTGGGAACTCTATCTCTTCTCCACCACCTCCAGCTATAGGTATATCGCAAGGCAGACGTAGCCCTATAGCCTTGATTGGCAACTGTTGTAGAGCAGCTGACACCCCTCTTGCGCTCTCACAGATGAAATGGTTTGTGGACCGAAATAGCAATATAAATAAAGATTAATAGCAGTCAGGGATTCAGAGTGTCATTGACATTCTGAGTGAATCGACTTCGTGCGTCAGCCGTTCATTTAGTTGGACTCTCTGCCTTCGGGAGGAAAGGAACCCAGACGAAGCTCCGCCGAATAGTAGAGTCAGACAAGAATCTTTGTCCAAGCTTAAGAGCTCGGTGTTTCTACTTAAATGGCCTCCGTCATCCACCCACGTGAAGAGGTGGTTGATACCGCGGAGTGTCATTGACGATTATTATAGGACTACGAAAGTTAAAATGCAAATTGACACAGGGTCAGACCTGATAATTATTAATGCAGACACATGGAATAAAATTGTTAGACCGGCATTATGCAGATCTAAAAAAATTGCCAAAAGCATTAGTCAGTTAAGTGCCATACGTGAAACACGCTTGGGCGATCATGTCTCTTTTGAGACATGACTGACTGGGCAGAAGATTATCCCGCCGTATGTTGCTACTGCTTTCTGACCAAGGCTATAGAACCCAATCTGTCCTATTATTTAACCCATAACTGGAGGGAAGAGACGGATTAATACCTTTCCCAAGGGTATTTGTGCGTAAGTTAATGCAAGGCATACCAGGCAAAAAACTTGAATTTATTTGTGAAATTTATTTAAATGTTGGTTTCACTGGGAAAGAGAGAAAATTAATAACCTACGTCATGCAACAAAAGTAGAATCTTTTTGGTATTGATTGGATGGAGGAAAGTGCAAGATTTCTAGATATTTTTCTGAAGGCTTAGAATTTTGTTCTAAGTTTAAAGCAAAGCTTGAGTTAAAAGGAAAGTTAACTCCAGTGTTTCGACCAAAGCGACCGGTACCATTCACTCTACTAGAAGATATAAACAAGGAGTTGCAACATCTAGAAAAATTAGGTGTTATAGAACAAACAAATTACAGTCAATTTTTGTTTAATCGTATCACCCCGAGCAAGGCGGTAATGCCACTGATGTGCAGGGGGCTATATAAAAGTACAAAGATTAAGTAGAAGAGAGTGAAGAGGAAGACGAACCAGTTAGAAAGGAGCAAGAGAAGGATGAGAATACAGGTATGATGACAATGGGCGAATCCAGTAGTATACGTAAGGAAAAAAATCAGAGTATGTACAGACTACGCCACAGGATTAAATGAATGCCTGAAACAGAATAACTACCCCTTATCTTCAGCGGAAGATATAATTGCAAGGCTGAATGGAGAAAAAATATTAGACTTGTCAGAAGCATATTTACAAATTTCTATGGACAAGGAGTGTGCAAAAATATTAACCATAAAGTAGCACCTGCAATTTTTCAAAAAGTCATGGACACGATTCTAAGTGATTTGGATTACGATACGGCATATCTCGACGATGTGTTAAAAGCATAGACCGTAATGAACATGCGAAGCACATGAACGAGGTGTTTAAAAGGATAAACGATTACGGTTTTAATCTCACATTAGTATAAGTGTGAGTTCTTTCTAACAAAAAATTAAGTATTTTAGTCACATCACTGATGACAATTGTAGAAGGCCGAATCCTTACAGAACAAGGGCTATAAAAACATGCCAGCACCTACAAATATTGCCTCCTTAGGATTAAATTGATGAAAAAAGATTAAAAATGAGTATGGTCTGAAGAATGCGAAAAAGCATTTCAAAAACTGGAAACGGGTCTAATTTCTGATCTATCATTAACGCATTATGACCCGAACAAATGAAATATATGTAGCAACTTTGGGTTAGGAGCCGTATTGCTTTATAAACAAAGTGATGGAAAACTAAAAGCTGTTTATCACGTTTCAAGAACGCTTCTGCCGGCAGAACAAAAATACTCGCAAATCGAAAAATAGGGTTTAGCAATGATTTTTGCCGTAAAACGTTTCAAAAGTATATTCAAGGCAAACGGTTTATTTTTGACACGGATCCCCGTCCGTTGATAACAATGTTTGGCTTGAATAAAGGTATTCTAAACGCACACTGCAAACAGACGCAAAAAAGGCGACTATCTTACTCAACTATTCCTTTAAAATGGATTATTTACCTTAAAATAAGATAGCACATGCAGACGGATTATCAAGATTAATTCCGAGAAATAGCTTCATTGATTTGTGAGTCAGAAATAAAAAAACGCTACGTGCAACACGGTGTCACAATTGACGAGATTAGAACTAAAGCGAAGTTTGACAAGTTTATAACACAACTCAGTTAGAGCAGATTGACTAAACTATCGCCCGGTTCACACTCCACCCACATCTATTGAACAGGTGTAGAGGCTAATCTCTTGTTCCCTGTTTAGGATGTGGTTTCCGGTTTACTCTTTTCCATTTTTTACTCTTTTTTTTTTTCAATTGGAGTAGATAGACTAAACTATCGCCCGGTTCACACTCCACCCACGTATATTGAACAGGTGAAGAGGCTCATCGCTTGTTCCCTGCTTAGGATGTGGTTTCCGGTTTTGTCTTTTCCAAATCTTTTCACACTTACGTAGCCCCCTGCACATCAGTGACGTTACCGCCTTGCTCCGGGTGATATGATTAAAACAAAAACAACAACAACAAAAAAAAAAACACAAAAGAAGGAGTTATTGGAAAAAAGGGAACTATTTTGTCAGTTCGTCAAGACATACATTGTGCGGTCAACGGGGAGTGGGGGTCACATTCCGGCAGTATTAATGAAAAAAGATATTACGAAGTTTCTATACGGGACATCCGGGCGTTTTACGTATAAAATAGTTTCTGCGAAGTTTCGTGTATTGGGACAGAATGGATAAAGACGTTGAAAACTTAGTCAAAAACTGCAAGAATTGACAGTTAACGGCAAAATCACCACCCACAAAGTTTAACCCATGGCCCAAAACCAACAAACCTTGGTCTAGGCTGCACATAGATTATGCAAGGCCGATAAGGGGTATATACTACTTTTTGTGGTGGATAGCTTATCAAAATAGCCAGAAGTGTTCAGATGCAAATCGCCGACAACAAAAATCACAAAATTTCCACATAAATTGTTTGCAATGTTTGGTGTACAGGATATGATCGTATCGGACAATAGGTCGTAATTCTTAACAAGGGAATTCTCAAATTTTTGCAAAATGCATACAGTGACTCATTTGACATCCACGCCCTATCATCCAAGATCCAACAGGTTTGTAGAACGATTTATAGACGTTTTTAAAAGGGCAGTAAGAAGGGCTGAAAGAATAGAAACAAGTAATTAGGAGCTACAGAATTTCCTATCTATCTACCGCATCACACCAAACGCAAACGCAGGAATGTCCCTGCAGAGTTAATGTTTGCAAAGAAAATCAAATCAGTTTTTGAGAAACTGAAACCAAATAAAGAAAAAGAATTATGAGTGACAGAAATAAGTGCGACGGCAAACGCTTCTACCCTGGTGACAGAGTTTATTTTAAAAATTACAAACTCGGAAAATAGTCATGAGTAGAAGGCATTATAGACAAGTGAATTGGTCACATGCTGTACCTTATAAAACAAGATGGATTATAAAGAGGCACGTAAACCAAATAAAAATAAGTTACACTACTGAACAGCATAGGGAAGAACCCATGGAAGTAATATACATATACATGTTCAGTGTGCCGATGCCTCCAGAGGTACAACAATGAGGCTTAGAAAAGCGAAAAAGGAATGCTATGAGAACGATCAAGAAGAACATAGATCGTTCATGGGAGGAAACATTTTAGCGGGGAGGCGTTGTAGAGCAGCTGACATCCCTCTAGCGTTCTCAAATATGTAATGGTCCGTGGCCCGAAATAGCGATATAAAAAAAAAGATGAGCAGTCATGAATTCGGAGTGTCATTGACGATTATTATCGGACTGTGCTCTCTGCAACTATAACAACTTAACCTCTCCTCTCTTTCTAATTATTGTTGTTCTGTCTTATCTGTGTTTGTCTTGTTTGTAGTTAATATCCATTAGCACGGATATTGTGCTGTAGATATATTTCAACACACATCATCTGGTATCGTACTGCCACCTCGGCGATACAACAGCAACCAGTCCAAGAGAAGGAAAACTCAGAATGACAACAAAATGAACACTTATACATAGAATCAGAACGTGACAGCTGAAATTTCTTGAACACATAATGAGGAAAGATGGCTTGGAAAATTTAACCCTCACGGGGCATATTGAGGGCAAGAGAGATGGGGGGTCAGCGAGTTATTTAGCTGACAAGCTTCTATAACTTGATAGCGTAACGAGAGGGGATAGTAGGCTTAGCAAAAGAGGTAACACTGGTAATGACCACAATGAGATAGGATGTTTTGGAGAGCTACAATCGCCCATCTCCTGAAGAGACACGGCAGATGGAAGTTAATAAGTTAAGAATATCAATATTTCCCTTAAAATTAGGACTGTTTGGTAATATGTCACTTGAAACTGATTTTAAGGGAAATTGTTCCTTTCACATAATTTCAACTAAATATTTAAAAAAGATTAGTCATAATGTGAGTTTTTAAATAATTATAAGATAAAAAAGAAAAGCATGTACAACAGTCATAAAAATGTTATAGTTAAAAATATATAGTTGTACGAAGTTTTTTTTTAATCATTCCACCCCAACTAAAGCAAAAAGGCCACTAGTGTATAGGGCTTTACAGTAATAGAAAAGAAAAGACTGGGTACATGAGGGCATTGAATAAAGGATATAAGATAAACGGTATTAAAGAAGATAGAAAATGGCAACTGAGGTTGCATTTAAACATTTAAATTTTTCGAGATTGCAGCTATCAGGGAAGCAAGTAAACTGAATTGAGTTTCATAGGTGGAAAGTGCGAGAAAAGAACCATTGGAATAGAAGTGATGGTTATATTTATAGTTTTGCAGGGGGCTACAGAGGAGGAAAGTTATGAGAAAGAGTGATAGGTTATAGGGAGTGTCAGAAAGTGGGTAAGAGAAAGATGAATGTGACCATAAAGTGGGGGATCAATTTATATATTATTGTAGAATTGATCCCCCACTTTATATCCACATTATAAATCTTTTTTTTATAATCATATCGCCCCAAGCAAAGCATTTTGCTGCTACTGTTTTGCGGGGGGGGGGGGGCTACATAGGAGGAAAGTTATGAGAAAGAGTGATAGGTTATAGGGGGTGTCAGGAAGTGGGTAAGAGAAGAATGAGAATACTGATGAGAGTGGAATGGACGGAGAAAGGAGCATGAGAGAGAGAGGATGCAACTTAGTGAGATAAGAGATAACTACTGACTTTACATTTAAATTTTTGGAGATTGTAGCTGTCGGGAAAAAAAATGGAAGGGAATTCCAAAGGCGGGAAGTGCGAGAAAAGAAGCTGTTGGAGTAGAGTTTGCATTTACATTTTATTAGTTTCACAATAAAAGGGTAGGATCGAGTTGCTAATCTTGTGGCTCGAGTAAATTCATACATAGGGGGCACCAGTGAGCTAAGTTCATCAGAGCAGAAGCCGTGAAAGTATTTGTAGAAGAGACACAGAGAAGCCTCATTGCGCCGGTGAGAAAGTGACTGTATCTGAGCTGCCAAGTCGAGATCGATCACATTACAGGTTCTCCGTTGTTTCAAAGGTAAAAGGGTGGGACCTATATGCCAATCTAGTAGCATGAGAAAGTGACAAAATCGAGATGACAAGTCAGGATCTTCTTTAGATTTGGGCTAAATTCAATTCGATGATAAAAAAACTGTTTTACCAAAATTGTTTTTAATCCTGAATGGACGCAGCACACAGAAGAATTAAAAACTTCATTATGTTTTCTTTCCAATGTTGATACAATTCTTTCTCTCTTTTTTTTTTTATAACAAACACTTAAACATAAAAACAAAGTATTCTTATCAGGCTGAGTGCAAATGTAGTCACTACATTACGTTGAAAAATGATTTCTTTAAACTAGACCCTTTTAATAATATTTTCCTGAAAAAGAAAATTACTACAATGTGCTTGTTTTTGCCGCGTTAAAAAACAAACACACCAAAAAACAAAAATAAAATCTTCTTGTAATGATGCAGTGGGGGAATATCTCCTTTTTTAAGGACAAATTTACGAGGGTCACATAACATCTGTAGAGTGACGTCAGCTTAGACGTCAGTTTGCAGGTGTGGGGAACATTTTAATACACATGGATATATAAGAAGCCACCCAGGTAGTCTTGTAGCGGAACTCTCGATCCTGATTGGTCATCAAATCGCAAAAAAATTCAAAATACGTCAGAGAAACGTTTTTTCCACACCTAAAGAAAAAATCGTTCTGGGAGCCACCCCACGTGACTGGATTCAATATTTAACGATGATCTCTAACCAGTCATAGCGAGTTAGAGATGAGAGCAGCGAAAGAGAGACACACATAAAAAATGTAACTTCAAACTTCAAGCGACTCGGACATTGTCCTCTTTTCCTTTCTCCTTATCTATTTCAACAATTACTACTACGAACATTTTGTACGAACTCTTCATACCCTTAGCTTTCTCATTGAACACTAATTTCTACGAATTCTTGTTATTCCTCCTTTTATAAATTTCTATTTTAAAATGAAAAAAGTATATTCTACTCTTACATTATTCTACACTAATCCACACATTCCAACCGGCAACCAACCTTCTGATAATAATTCTGATAAAAATTCTGCAACAAACTTGTAAGCTGTAGGGAGTTCGGTTAAGTCTGACACAAGGCCGAATCAAAGAAACATTAACCAGCTCCCTACGCTACAGTCTACATCAGATATCACAGTGTCTACATATCGGATCTGGAGTGATAAAACTCAAACCACAGATTGTCTGAGAGTATCTGATGAAATATTCGAACATGAAAACGTTAAGTTATGAAAATTCAAGTTGTGTGCTATGATTTAATCGGTACAGCCACTTTATCACATATTTAAATGACATCAAAATTGTCAAATCTATCAAACTGCTTTTCTTCATATAACATTTTACAGTATAGACAAATCCCTCAAACGACCCCCCCCAAAAAAACAACAACAACAAAAGAACAAAACAAACTTATTAACACAATAGGAAAAAAAGGAAGGAATTTAGCCTGCACAATGCTAATAACATTCATCGTCACCAGTTCTATAACCGGGTGTGGTCATAGGTCACTCTGTAACTGAGCATCTGACCTGTTCCCACCACTTATTTTGCTTGAAAACCGGAGGGGTATTTCTTCATACGTAGCTTTTTTTTTTTTTTTTTTGGACAAATAGACCTGACACAGCCCAGGGTCAAATTACAGCCAATATCCTCCAACTTAAAGGCTCTTTTTAGTCACGAACAGGTGACCGTCAATTTGTGGTGATACCGAGCAAAAGCGATGGACCGGATGTTTGCGCTTTCACGACCAAAAAGCAGATGACCAAAACTCGACGGTGCGCATCCGGGTTCGCGCAGATGTTCCGGTTGAAAAATAAAAATTAATTAAATATTAAATTTCCAGTTCGCGAGCCTACGCGAATTTTATTTATCAGCCAATGGGAAGCCCAGAATCAAATACAAGTGTGAAATCTCAAGTGATCTGCTGCGATCCAAAATGAATATAAAAAGCGGATACAGAAAACTTCGACAGGCAGACCGACTCTAGGAGAAGAGAGTGATTAGTATCTCCCTTGACCGAAGTCAAGTGGATTACTACGCTCGCCTCCCTTACCTCTTTCCTTCTTCCCTGCCTCAAAAACTACTTACTGACCTAAGGAGCGAATACATCAAGGACACACCATTTAAGTATCGAATTCTCCTTGTCAGCCTTCCATTGCCACTATAGATTCAATCGGAAGAGCCTTTCACCCAGGTCTTTGATATCAGTATAGGAAGCAGCTTCTTGCCGTGTCTATCTTACTGGTTGCGTCTATTGCTATATGGCCTATTTTTATTCCACTGTACCAGGTAACCCTATAAGGTTCATCTGCTCCTTGACAGGTCTAATTCTTAATCTTAACCCTGCTCCTTAGCTAGTTAATCTCGATACCATAAAAGCTTAGTGAAGGACTGATTTAGTCAACGATGACCTGACTATGTAGCAAGTAGTACTGGTTTACGTGGTACCAGCGGCACCTGCAAAGTGTCTTGATATGTTCCAGTTAACATTTACTGATATCAGGTAACAAAAGTTTTAATGGCAAAAAGTAATTAATTTATAGATTATTTTACCTGTAGGAAAAAAAAACTAGATTTTTGCGCATATTAAAATATGAGTAAAAAATTGATTGACAGAATCAACTGACCTTTGGTTACTTCCATAGAACAGGAAAATAATGACCAAAAGTGTGATGGCGAGGAGAGCTACAACCGCTGATAATATCACTTGGTTCTTGAAAACATTACTTGAAGCTGTAGATTTTTGTGCCGCGCTCTGGGAAAACAAATTTTTTTTATTCAAAATTTAATTTCACAGTATTCTTCATTAAAAAATAAATAAATAAATAAATAAATAAATAACAGCATTCATATTAGAAACATGCAAATAGCGTATTGGTACGGAAAATGAAAGGCTTGAGTCCATATCTTCCTAGGTAGAAGTTAAATAGCAAAGACAATAAGGTTTTCTAGATTTCGTAGGATCAGTCAGTTAAGTGCCATACGTGATACAGGCTTGGGCGATCATGTCTCGAAAGAGACATGACTGACTGGGCAGAAGATTATCTCGCAGTAGGTTGCCATTGCTTTCTGCGGTAGACTGGTTGCCGACCAAGGCTATAGAACCCCATCTGTCCTGCTATTTAACCCATAACTGGAAGGAAGAGACGGATTAATACCTTTCCCGAGGGTATTTGCGCGTAAGTGAATACAATGGATTCAACTGGAATTCGAACTCGGCTCCCCGGTTTCTCGTTCCGAGCCGATATCCACTGTAGCACAACGCACATCCTTGGATAACCTGTCTAAAAGGACTGCCTTTAGGTTCAAAACAACGCAGAATGTAGCAGGAACATAATTTACCAACTTCCCGAAATTTGCAAATGTTAAAAACAAAAACGCCGTGGAGGGACATGAACGTTTGCTTGATTTGATTTTTCACCTTTTTTGTTTTTGATTCCAGTATTGAGTAATCTAGTTACAGGTTAAACAGCAGAGTAAACTGGACTGGAAACCAGTCTAGGAGAAGAACTATTTTGAATTACAAGACATAGAGAATGTAATAACTATCTTTCACCCCCAAATTATGGCAATTTACAGAAAATAAAGAAAATAAGTTAGAACAGATCCTTGATTGCTTTCCTCCTGGCGGACATGGCATTAAGGAAAAACTCTTTCAAATAACAATTTTTCATCTTAGGTTTTCCATTCAGTAAACCTTGGCAAAATTTGCAGACATCGATGTGATTTTTATTTTTTAATAAACAAACATAGCTTTACAAGTCGTGGTAATTCGTAGACAATAAAGAAAAAGAAATCGGAGAGAGCCATTATCACGTATGCCTTGAATTGACTTTTTAAAATCCAATACAGAGGACAAGTGCAAATAATGTAACGGATATCTGACCAGAAAGTCTGATGTGCATTGTGCTGCAGTGGATATCGGCTCGGAACGAGAAATCGGAGAGCCAAGTTCGAATTCCAGTTGAATCACGCGATTTTAATAACCTTCGGAATGGTATTACCCCGTTGCTGCTCCCTCCAGGTATGGGATAAATAGCAAGATATTGGGTCCTATAGCCTTGATTGGCTGGGAATCAGTCTACCGCAGAAATAATGGCAATCTACTGTGAGAAAAAAATCTTCTGCCCAGCCAATAATATCTCCTTTGAGACGTGATCATCCAAGCGTGTATCACGTTTGACACTTAACTGACTGACTATCCGGAAAGTCAATCTGACATGCTTAGTTCAATTCCAACTGGAATCTAATGTCCACCAACTGTTATCGCTGTCTCTAGTATTTGTAGGAGGTGCCTTCCTAACATTTTGTTTAATGTAGTGTGGAAAGTCAACATCTTAATTATGTTATTCTTTTCTCTGAGTTACATGTGATATCAATTCAGCTACAGCTGTTTTTGAAAATCTTCAAGTGATTCGGTTTCTTTTATTTCGTAAAATTCTTTGTGATTGCGTAACTGTGAGAAATATATTCACATAGCTTTTATTGCAAAAATATGCTGAATTTTGCTGCTACTGTGTAGCTTGGTATAGTATCCTCCGTCTAGGAGTGGGATGAAAAAGACACAAGGAACTGCGATCCGCGACGTACAGGAACTTTCTTCTGGGTCAGCTTCTTTCACAGTTTCTTATCTTGGTATAAGATGATAGTGCTTAGAGAATTTTTCTCTAGGAAGGCAAGGCTTTGCCCATAGGGTATCCTTTTTAAGGTAAGAAGGGTAACAAGAGATTTTCTCTGTTACAAAGTTGTGGCATTAGCCTAAAAGATTACAAAGAATTGGTAAGATGGTCTCGATATAGCGAGACAAGTGGGCGCCAATTTAGGCCCCGCTGCAACAAAAATCCGGAGCGGCACAAATACGTCCGATACTGTTCGTGCTAGCTGAAAAAAGGAGAGAACAAAACCATCAGAAAAAAAAAAAAACCTCTGGTAAAGCCCGCCTAAAGTTCAAAACGAGGTTCGGGCTAAATCAGCCAATCAGGAGACCCGTTACATCTGTAAATTTCCGACATAACACCAGTCTAGGAGTTCTGATGAAGTATTGTTTTCAAGACATTAACGTTTCATTAGCTTGTAGCCAGTTTTAATCAACGATCTGAAAAAGCGATTGCAGCTGATAGTTTAGAAATTTCTAAATGATTTGAACGCCATGCATGACATCCATGCGAGTCTGGATTTGACGAGGCTATTCAAAAACAAGACTCGAGTTCCCAGATTAATATTTTGGTTTGGTAGCATCTGGCGGTGTTGTGCGAAACTAACCCTAGCGCAGTCAATTCTATGTTCAATTTTCTTATCTATACTAAATTTGTAAATAGATCATAATGATCCATACGCCGTTATTTGGAGCGTTTAGAGTTTATTAATGCTACATTCTGCAATTTTATTGGGGATTCAGTGTCTGTGACATCCAAATTCAAGGCCCGCATTCCTCATGATACTTCTAAGCAATTTCACCTGTTTCTTTCTGATCTTAAGTTCTTTTCGTTCTCATTTTCCTTAAAACTTCCTTGTTGCTCACATGCTCCGTCCATGATACTGTTGTGTCCATAAAGAGATAAATAAACACTCATACTAACTCAATGTCGTGTCAATAAAAAATAAATAGAAGTTGATTAGCGTTAAAATACTTATAATAAAATAATAACGATCATAATTATCATTGGGCACCTCAGCGTGGTGTAATGGTTAACAATCTCTTCTCGCTAGAATCATTATAACTGAGTGAGTTCGATCCTCACTGGGTACCCCCTACATTCGGACGTGTGTTACATCTAAGCTACGCTTAGAAAATCACCTTCCTCCAGGTTTGGGGGTAGGGCGCAGGGCTAACAACCCTGCTTTATAGTGGGTTATCCGTTTTAGTGAAGAGTAGTTCTGTGCTGAAGAGAGATTAACTGAATTTGGCCTCGTTAGAAGATAGCCCATTATAAGCTATAAAAAGGGTTATAAAACAAGAAAATCAAATTGAGTATAGAAACAACATTTTATATATACACAGATATCAATTAAGGTTTTTACGAATAAAGTAATGTATTTAGGATGAGTCCAAAGGACGTTAAAATGTTCATGGCAATAAATGCTGAAAAGAGAGTTTGTGCGTCTGTATGTGTGAGTGTTGTCAGTTAAGAATGTATTTGATCTTTCCGCTCCGTTGCTCGGGTAAGTAGCTCAGGTGACAGCGAAGAAGAAGATGAGAGGAAAAGGCGAGGCGAGCATAGTGGATCGCTTGACGAGGTCAAGGGACGTGCTAATTATGCTAGCGCTTTCTCAACTCTCGCGATGCTTTCTGTATCGGCTTTTTATTTCGTCTTTGTGGGTCCCACCAAGTCATTTGGGAATTCACACCCGTATTTAATTCTGGGCTTCCATTGGATGATAAATAATTGATACTTATTAATTTTTGGTTTTCTTCCGGAACATATGCGTGGAGCCGGGTGCGCAAAGACCAGTTTTGGTCATTTGCTTTCTGATCCTGAGAGTGCAAACACCCGGTCCCTTGCTTTGCTCGGTATTACCACAGCTTCATAAAAAAGTTTGTTACGGAAATAGCAAAAATGCTGCCCTACACACCATTAGGTGTAAGGAAAAGTTTATTTATTTATAATTATCATTAATTTACTTATTCTAAACCAATGAGAATTGACTGTATTTTCTCCTCTACATACACAAACACGTGATATTCTCACTATCGGGCAGGTAGTTCATACGTGAGTCAACGAAAATTTCATCTTATTTTCCTTTTTCAGGCCATAACAGTGAAGATAATAAATAATACTTGTTTTATTTTCACGTTCTTTACGTTTCTCATTTTTGCGAGAATGTTCATATCTATAAATGTTAGGCGATTTACTCAAAGTTATAATACCCCTACATTGTTTTCAGCACCCTTCTGTGGAACCACTTCTCTGTTGCCTCAAGTCTCCTCTTCACCTGTGAGGAAATTGTCCATCATTCACTGCCATATAGAAGAATTGACATTAAATAGCAGTTAAAAACTTATCTTTGTTTCCAATGAACTCTTCTTGTTTTTTTTAAATATTTCGCTCAACTTCTGAAAGGCATCTTTCTATTCCAATGCATCTTCGGACTTCGGTGTCATAGTTTCTCTCGTTAGCTATTATACTATAGTTCATTTTTATACTGATGCATTAATTGCAGCTGACAGAAAATCATTGTTACAAAACTCTGAAAGTTTTCAAGTGATCCATGGCAGTGTTTTCAGTATAATACTGCTCCACAAAAGACTCGGCAAAGTTGATTCCCAGAATGCTGACAGACTCATTTTGAAAAGAAAATAGTTTGTTTGCAATTCTTAAAAAAGAATTATTTTCTGTGGAAATAATTAGCATAATTGGAATCATTCGTATATTTGTCGGGTCCTGGGCATGATGGTAAACTGCATCCAGCAGCAAGGCCTCTGATTGGGAGGTTGTGAGGAGCATGAAACTGCCTCTTAATTGCTGTTGTTCGCAGGTCCACAATGACCCGGAGTGGTAGCACCTGTTAGGGTCCCAGCTATGGGCAAATAGTTAACCCCCTCCAAACTGGGGTCAAAACACTATGAAAGTATAAAAGACTTTTATAGAAAAATATACATTTTTGAAAGAAAAATTATTACCATAACACGTATTTGAAGGAAAAAATATTCTCAGCAAAACATTTTTGAATACAAAACTAAAAGACATTTTCAGTTTTCTAAAATAAAAAAAGAATAAAGACAAAAGACTTTCATTAAAATCTGACTAAATCAACCTTCTCATTATAACCGAACATTAAAAACAATGCCTTAAAACCCTACGTTTTTGGCATTAAATAATCCACAGAGTTTGATATGCCGTTAAACAAAACTCAAACGTATATTTGTCTTCAAGAATTCATGTGTCTGTGACATTAAAAAAACACAGTTTGGAAGTTTTACTATTGGGTTGGAACATTTTTGTAAAGTTTTGATTTAGTTATCTTCAAAGATTAAAGCCCTGCCAGAACGTTCTCTGTCTTCCACATCAACATTTCTACTTCTGAACTCAGTTGAACACAATTTATGAGCAGTACACTCACCTATAGAGTTTGAGTTTTGTTTAACGACATATCAACCTTTGTGGATTATTTAATGCCAAAAAGGTGGGGTTTTAACGGATTTTATTTTTAAATGTTCGGTTATGAGATGGTTGATTTAATCAGATTTTGATGAAAATTTTTTGTTTTTATTTTTTATTTCAGAAAACTGAAAATGCCTTCTAGTTTTGTAGTTGAGAATATTTTTTTTTTCCTTCAAAAATGTGTTATGGCAATTTTTTCTTCAAAAATATTGATTTATTCTATAAAAGTCTATTTTTATACTTTCATAGTGTTTTGACCCTAGTCGGGAGGGGGGGGGTAACTATTTGCCCATTGATGTGACCCTAACTGGTGCTACCACTCCGGTTTAGGATGGACCTGGGAACAACAGAAATTAAGAGGTAGTCCCATGCTCCTCACAACCAGAGGCCTTGCTGCCGGATCTCAGCTATAGTAGCAATTTCATAAACGGTATATATCTTTTTTTGCTGTTTGTACAAAGTTTTGTTCCTTTGCGGGTTTAGATATTTTTTTAACGGATTTGGCACCATGCATAACATTCATGCGAATATCTTGATCTGACAAGACTATTTTATGACAAGTTTTCAGGTTGATGTTTTGGCTTCGTAGCAATTTGCGGTGTTGGACAAAATATTCTTTGTTCAATTTCCTTTTCTCCCATCATAGTTTCTCTTTTGGAAAGGCTTATCTTGAGTCCAATTTCTTGAAAGACTTGAATTTGAGTTTTGTTTAACGGCATATCAACACCTCTGTGGGTTATTTAATGCCAAAAAGGTGGGATTTTAAGGTTTTTTTAAAATGTTCAGTTATAGTGAGAAGGTTGATTTAGTCAGATTTTGATGAAAATTTTTTGTTTTTATTTTAGAAAACTGAAGATGTCTTCTAGTTTTGTATTAAAAAATGTTTGGCTGAGTATATCTTCTGCCTTCAAAAATGCGTTAAGTTAATAATTTATTTTTCAAAAATGTATTGTTGGTAACATTTTCCCTTCAAAAACGTATATTTTTCTATAAAAGTCAATTTTTATGTATAAATTTTTATAAATGTGTATCTTTATACTTTCATAGTGTTTTGACCCCAGTTTGGGGGTTAAATATTTGCTTATAGCCGAGACCCTAACAGGTGCTACCACTCCCGGTCAGGGTGAACCTGGGAACAACAGCAATTGAGAGGTGGTCCCATTATTCTCACAACCTCCCAATCAGAGTCCTTGCTGCTGGATGCAGTTTATCGTCATACCCAGGACCATTGGAACACTTGAAAGAAGATACTAATTTTCTGTTCAAGATCATTCTTGTTCCAACTATGTACACCTGTGTCATCAGCATAGACCCCACTCACCGTCAGTAAATTGGCCTCAGGAGGAAAGTAGGATTTTTGTCTTCTTTTGGTAGATTCGTTTAGGATGTATGCAATGTTTAAATGGTCAATGTCCATCTCAGAGGTTCACATTCCATCTCGATCTTTTGAACAGGAGTACAGGTTTATCCTTTGTTCACTGTTTCCGATTAAGTTTCCGGTTACTTTTATAGTTTAATATGTTTAAACTAATGCATACGACGAAATAAGTCACCGCTACCTTTGCTACACTCCCACAACTAGCAATTAAAATTACTTACCATTATACGTAAAACGTTGTATCTGTTTTGGATTTTACCTAGTTTTTTCGTGTTCAAGTCGATAAGCCTGAAAAAGAGAATTACACACGCATTAAAAAGAGTCCCAGTAGCATTCATTTTAACCGTCACATTTTGTAAATAATTTTTAGTGGCATGTTTTTTTCTGAGATGGAACTTCTTCAGTCAAAATCTGTAGATGAATATGTAGCGGATAAGAAATTAATTGAAATTAACCCTCTTCTTCACTTTTACAAAAATTCACAATGGCGTGTGAAATCCTGGTTTTCCCAAATAGAAAAAGGATTGACCGTGTGCTTTTCGCAAGTAGGTGTTACAATGATTTTTGACCAATGGGAGCGACTTACAAGACTTGAGGAGTTGGCGATCCAGTGCTAAATTCAAAAAGACTATATAAATGACCTCGGCGTCAGTCAAGAAGGACAGATGCGATCTGAGAGAACTAAAATGTAACTTCAACTTCAAATCGACCCGGAGATAAGGCCAGGGCGCACCTTGTTCTCTTTCTCCTTATCTCTTTCAACAGTTACTGCTACAAACATTTTGTACGAACTCATAACTTCTTAATAAGGTTTCTAATTGAACATTAATTTCTACGAAGTTATATTATCCTTTCTCTTTAATAAATTTCTATTTTAACATTCAAAGTGTATATTTTATTATTACGCTATTCCACACAATCCCACATATTCCAACCTGTCGACAACCGACCTTCTGATGATGAAAAACCTTCTGATGATTATAACTCTGCATAAAACTTGTAAGCTGTAGGGAGTTCGGTTGAGTCTGATACAAGGCCAAATCAAAGAAACATTAACCCGTACCCCCATGCTACACGGGTGACTCCCGACATACAAAGAACAGGCACCTCTACGCTACACTCTAACAGAATTATATTGACTGGAACCAATTTTTTTTTTCTAAAAAAGCTGATTAGCATAATTTTTTAGTCACTTTTCCTCACAATTTCTCTGCATTAAAAAAAAAAAAAAAAGAAACGGTTTTTCCACAACCAAAAAAAAAAAAAATCATTCTGGGAGCCACCCCACGTGACTAAATTCAATATTTAAGGATGGACTCTAACCGGTCATGGTGATCAGTGAGGGGAGGCAGTTTGCTGATATACATCTAAAATGTAACCAACTTCAAATCGACCTTCAGATAAGGTCATGTCGCACCTTGTTCTCTTTCTCCTTATCTCTTTCAACAATTATTACTACGAACATTTTGTACGAACTCTACTCATAACTTCTTAATAATGTTTCTAATTGCACATTAACTCATACAACTTATGCTAGTCTTTCCCTTTAATAAATTTTTATTTTAAAATGCAAAATGTATATTTTATTCTTTTTACGCTATTCCACACAATTCCACATCTTCCAACCTGCCGACAACCAAACTTCTGATGATAAAAAATCTTCTGATGATTATAACTCTGCATAAAACTTGTAAGCCGTAGGGAGTTTGGTTAAGTCTGACACAAGGCCGAATCAAAGAAACATTAACCAGCTCCCTACGCTACAAATATATAAAAGGGGTAAACAGAAAGGCAACAAACGTCGGTTGAATTTGCATCGTAACATTAAAGTTCGAGAGACGCTCAACATTCCAGTTGACATCATTTCAGTGAGTTTAAATTTAACCTTCGTCTATACCAGTGTTTCCCAAAGATTTTCTTCTCTGGGACACATTTTCGGAATGAAAATTTGATTGCGCCTCACCAAAGTTTCTGCGATAAAAAAGTACATTAAAAAAAAAATCAGAGAGAAGATTAAAAAGAGAGAACCATGGATTCAAAATTTAGAACATTATCACTAATAACTCTCTCCTCCAATTTGCGGACCCCAGTTAATATATTTTTATAACTTGATATAATTAAAAAATATCACTATGACAAAACAGGTCAATAATTATTTATAACTATTTACACTGGGACTCATGTATGCAATTACAAGTAATCCATAATATTTTAAATTATGAAATCATATTTATTTTTGGCATAGGAATTTACCTTTTTTTGCAGCACATATTAGGCACGCCGCACCTTTTGAGAACAACTGGACGATACTATCCAGCGTTTGATTTTATTTTTACTCTCTTTAACTTTCTAACATTGTATTTTGCATTGATTTTTGTGAGTAAAGGCGATATATTGCAAGATTCTGGAATTAGGATAGTTTCTATTTATTTTCATCTCAATAAATGACTTTCTCTTTTAAAGAAAATTGCATTAAGTTAAAATTATGATTAAACCTCTTACAATAGACGCAAATGCATAGAATGTATTATCTTTTCAAATATCACTTTTATGTTCATAGAACCTTTTATTTAAGTTCCTAGTTTCATTCATTCATATATTATGGGTTTTTTGTTTTACTAACAGTCAGAAGAATTGGTAGAGATGCTCAGTTTGTATTCACACTGCGAGCCAACCAGTAGGTTTTAACATGCTTAACATGGCCACGTTTAACATCCACACTAAACTATCACCAAATATTCTAGATAGACGATGGAGGAAGTAGACAGTGATATACACTACCGGCCATAATTATTAGGCAACCCCAGTGTTTAAAAAAAATGAAGTATTTCATACTATTTCTTTTTTTTGTATTTATTGCCAAGAAAATAACTGTAAATGAAAATAGAATGGTTCTTTTGTTAATACCGCACAATAACATGTGCATCAAATGAATTTATAAATATTTGATAATTACTTACATTGCAGTTTCATCAATAAAAGAATGAAGAAAATTTAGGGTGATTTGGACGAGTTCATCTTTGCTTTCTTGCCTTGTAAAATTTTGCAAAGTAATAATAACAAAAGAACCGTTCTATTTTCATTTGGCAATAAATACTAAAAATAGTCTGAACACATCATTTCTTTTAAAAAAACTGGGTTGGTCTAATGATTATAGCCGGTAGTATATATATATATATATATATATATATATATATAATCAACAGGGTTCGATGGGTAATTTGTCGCTCTTTGCCTTGTAAAATTTTGCAAAGTAATAATAACAAAAGAACCATTCACTACTAAAAATAGTATGAAATACATCATTTCTTAAAAAAAAACTGGGGTGGCCTAATATTTATGGCCGGTAGTTTATGTCTCAGAAAAAAGTCTGCAAGAGATGGTGTCTTACTTGTGAATATCTAAAGAAGGATTGCGCTTGAATTAGCAGCGTTTATAAAATCATGAGAAGTCTCAAGTCATCAACTAAAACCAAGAGAACGTTGTTTAATATGTTCTGCTGATGATGACTTTATGGAAGTGAACTAGGAGCGTTTATCATCATCATTGCAGAGACTGTTGCAGTAACCCACGGTAAAAAATAAATTGCCATTTCTGAGGACATTCAAGAGAAAAGCAAACACTGACTTTTTAAGAAATAATCAAAGTTAATTTAAATGCAACTTACTCTTGAAGTTTTTGCGCTGACATGACTTTCATATTTTGAATGCCATAAATAAACATGGTTGTCCTGGAATATTAAAAACAAATAATTATCAAGAAACAAATCAATCAGTATATATATATATCAATATCATACACAAACACACACATATCTATCTCTCTCTCTCTATATATATATATATATATATCACAGACACATATATCTCAATATCATACATATATATATATCAATATTGTACATATATATATATACATATATATATATATATCAATATTGTACATATATATATATATATACATATCAATATTGCACATACATATATATATATACATATCATTAATATTATACATATATATATATATATATATATATATATATATATATATATAGATATCAATATTCGGTCGGGTTTCAATCCTGAGTTAAAAGGCAATCGGAATCTAACCGTACTGATGAGCTGTGATACATCGAAAAAGATCTGTTTGCGGATGACAATATCTATCAATATTATATATATATAAATGAAGTCAGAAATATTGTCAATTAGTGGAAGTCTGAAATAATCACATTTAAGGCAAGCAGCCTTTGCAATAAAGTGCTCGATATCATAAATAGAGCATTAAATGGATTAATACAAATATCAATTTTGTAACTTAGTTGATTGATGCCACATTAAGCCCCCGACTCCAGTTTCGTAGACGGACCATTTTTGTAATTATTCGGTCTACTCGTCAGGAGGTTTCAGCAACTGAAATCGAATTTTCTCATTATCTATTTACTTTCATAGTAGTTAAATAAAAATTAATGCTCTTTTTATTAGTATTTGATTGATGGCATCTTATTTGCTCGTGCATGCACTAGTGTACACACACACACACACACACACAATATATATATATATATATATACACGCAAAATGAAAATAAAAAATCAATAACCCTAATAAAATTCGGACATACTGAAGGCATGACAGACACAGGAAAGGCAGCGAGCCACTTACCTGACGATTTTGTGGGAATGGACGTTGAAAGGAGGAGCTTTAGCAAAAGGCGAAAAGCTGCCAAGAACCACACAAGATAAGAAGTTGTGGAGAGTCACGATCACTATATTCTTAAGGAACGTGGCACGTAGAAGAAGAATCTTCATAGGGGCTTGTGTGTTACTAAATATCAATAATGATGAAACTAATATGGACTTACCTTCTTTTCTCATATGTTCCATCTTCTCTTTGAAGTGGTTCAATTTTTCCAGGTACAATTGTGATATTGTTACCCAAAATATTTCCCAACTGACTAAAAAAGAGAAAAGATAACATCAGGTGATATTTCAAGTAAACTTTTAGAAGACTATCTGACATTTTGACTTTACAACAAATTAAAAGAAAAATTAAAAGCAAATATAATCGTGGGACCAAATCGAGCATATTTTTCAGAAATTGCATAAGTTTGGGGGATTTTTAGAGATTAGTTACAATGTGGCTTTTATTATTTTGACTAAATCTTTATTCTTTATGGCAGTGAGACATGTACAAGGGTTATTGGTATTATATAACCCAGTACCTTAGTGCCATATCATCAAGTCATCGGTAAGTAAACCATTTCCCCCCACTAAGCCTGTTTTTTTTAGTGTGGAGGATGACTAGATACCAAGCAGGCTTACAAACTATTGTGGATTCTGGTTGAGAAACTACACAAAATAATAAATAACAAAAATAGATATGGAGATACAAAATGTAAGTTATATTGAACAAAAATATACAAACTAGAACACAGGTTAGTCAATTCAGGAATACTAGGAATACTATTAGTAGAATCAATATATACAGTTTTGTAGTGAAAAAGTATGTCCGGGTAATGAGTCTATATCCAAAACAACTCTAACTTACTATGCACCAACTTACTGACCAACTAAGCGACTCTACAACTACTGCCGTTCTCTGCGTAGGCAGGATTATATGTACACATCAGGCGAGTCCATTCTCATGCGTAAAAAGGGTTGATTACCAACACTCTCCTCCCTAGCTTCTTTTTGGGGAGGAGCTAAAAATTATTTTGCTTGGGATCTAATATTCTCAATGAGATTATTTTCCACCTAGACGATTTAAGGGAGAGTTATGACTCAATGAATGAAATATCAACGCCTTACATGACGTGATGTCTTTTTGTTTTCTTCCTTTCAATTACATCATCTATTTTTCTGACTTTAGAATATGTTGTCAAGAATAATTTTGAGAATTTAACCTTACCTGACCCCGTCAAAAGTTTTTGACAAGCCTGAAACAATATTCTAGCTAAAGTTTATTTCTTTGATTGTACTAGCTGCAAAGGCTTTCGCTTTATACCACACAATGGCCGACAATATGATGACCCCATCTAACCTGTCGATTTACATCTGCAAAAATGTTTTGATCAATTCACTTTCCAGCGAGTTTCCAAGATTTAAAACAAATTCAAGATATATTTTTTTCTCACAATTTCTTAGCCGCGTTCATATTGCGATCGACAATAAAAATTTTATCATCTATTATGCTTATTTTTTTCTCAGCCCATACTGTAATCTGCAAAATTAACAATACCACGAGTAACAATTTCCCTCACTCCGTTGTATTAAATCAAAAAGTATATTTGCAGAAATAGGGTTACAAATGTACACATCAGGCGAGTCCATTCTTATGTGTAAAAAGGAGGTGATTCCCAATACAAACAAAACTTTTAAAGAGTGGATGAACATTCTTGTAGGGTCAACCTTAGAGAGCGTCGGCTATGCTTGTGAAATGGCCTTGTGCCTAACATAATCGAGCCTCCAATATTTGAATGCATTAGAAGGTGGAACAAACATAAAAAGAAAGATAAAAGGGTCTCGTTTCTATTAGCAAGTGTAAATTTATTTAATGCAAAAAATTAACATCAGTTTTTGTTATTTATGAAATATTGCGTTGTGGTGCAGTAGATATCGACTCGGAAAGAGAAATAGGGGAGCCGAGTTCGAATTCCAGTTGAATTCCTTGCATTCACTTGTGCGCAAATAGCCTTGGGATTTCTTCCCTCCTGTTATGCGTTACATAATAGGACAAATTGGGTTCTGTAGCCTTGGTCAGCTTCAGTCTACCGCAGAAAGCAATGGCAACTTACTGCAGGATAATCTTCTGCCCAGTCAATCATGTCTGTTTCGAGACATGAGCGTCCAAAGCGTGTAACACGTATGGCACTTAACTGACTTAATAGTTAGAAAAACAATTAAAGTTTCTACAAGGCATAAAGTGCGGTATTGGTTTTCTATTGTTATGAAGTAATAAACTAATCCTGTAATATAACAATCTGGCCCCACCCGAGAAGAAGGCTGTTGCAAGCGGGGTTGTTTTCCGGTCGTTGAAAGGAACGGATGTTTGTTTGACCTTATTTCCGGCAGTAGCGGAAATGGACAGAGGCAAACAGAACAGGTGTCTCTGAGAATTACGTGGGCGTGCGTGGGCGAGGCAAAATCCGGAAGTCCCGGTTTGGAGATTATAAAAAGACCTCGGCGCACGGATTTCACCAGACAGACCAGACAGAGAGACAGACAGACGAGAGAGCCAGACCAGACCAGAGGAGCAACAGATACGACGACCCCCCCGTCAACCCCTTAGAAGCGCGCTCTCTCACTCTCTGTTCACTATTCTACACGGTCTATCGTCATTAATAAAAATATAACTTATATTTATATATATATGTGTGTTTGTCTGTTCGTCGATATAACTGGAACCAGCATTCGCAAGGCGTAACAGACGTTTTTTTGGTGCTAGTGACTTGCTGTTTTGAGACAACAAAACAGATAGATACGAGCTGGTTGCCACGGCGACGATTGAAAATTCAACGGACTTAAAACTACCAGATAGAAAGAAAAAACGAAGACGAAAATATATAGCAGCCGCGCGACTATAGACAATCAGCCAAGGTAGGTGACTCTTTGATTTGATAGTGTGTGTGTTTTCTGCTCGTGTTTATAAGTCCAGTTAGAAAAAAAAAATATGGAACAGCGTGCTTTTGCCGATCTGGCCCTAGAGTTGGGAAATATGGATTGTTCGGTAGAACGGAGGGGGTGCAGTACTACATGTAGAGAGTAGCGCATAGGTTTGGGGGTTGGCGGGAGGAGTGTTAAAGTTGAGATATTTACCTATCTGTAAGTACAAAACATCTGAGTTAATGATTTATTTTTGTTGTTAATATTTTACCATATATGTGAAGTGAGTTTACTGGTATGTTGCTTAATTAATCTTACTTTTATTGAGTAAGTGAAATGTAAAATCATGTAAAGGAAGTTTCTTCTACTCTTTAAAGTGGATAATTGGATTAACTTGTTGATAACAATGTTTTCGTTGGGTTGTGCAGTGTTAGGTTTTTTTGTTTTTTTTTGTATTTCTTTTCAATGACTGTACACTACAAAATGATTTACATTTCTATGGTTGTGAATTATGCTTTTGTGCAGGTTCCCATCAATTCAACATCCTCTGTGAATTTTCATTTATGTGACTTGGGAAATATCTTTTGAAGATATATTAATTTCTGAAAACTAGTAAATACCTTGGAACAGATAAATATGGAGAGATTTAGTGAAGGATGTGAGGAACTCCCGAGGAGGTTGACGATAGGGGTCATTGCTGGCGTGGTCGGCGTAATAATAATCCTGGGAATAATAGCTAGGAAGCGGATTTTTAAGTGTAAAAGAAGCAACAGTGCTTCGGGAAAGGAAATTGAGTTATCCGTTGTGAATAGTACTCCGGGGTCAACGGGTGTTCAACACTCAAATGTCTCTGCGTTAAACAGAGAGATGTCAACAAATCAGATATGCTTGGATTCGAATCCAGAGGAAGTAGTTCAAGGAATGGGAAGCATCGTACAAACTAAGGAACTACGAGTCACGGGTCCATTTTTTTTTTAGACTAAATTAATATCCTCCACAAGTAAATTGCATGCGGATTAACGTTGGAATCAGGGTAATTTTCTTCATTTTCTATTGAACATTTCTCGGTCAGACTATGAATGATATGTACGGCAGATAATGACCATTTTTCTGTGTTCAAACATAGTATGTTTGAAATTAAATTAAATTAAATTAAGTTACATGTGTAACAATAAACTCGAGCAGAAGCACGCATGGTGTTGGTCAAAGGTCATTTACTCGATGTTAGTTTGGAAACTGGGGCGCGGTTACCGCCTATAATCACGTGGTTATGCATCGAGGTGTCTACGCTTATGGACAGAGTCGAGAAAGAAAATGAACATTTTTAAGAACTTTGTCCAATTCTGTGAAAATGGATATTAAAAAAAAAAAAAAAAAAAAAAAGGAGGAAAAAAAGAAAGAAAAAAAAAAGAACAATGAAACATCGAGCTGGTAGAACAATTTTCAAGATGGACACGAACATTGTTGGGTTGCCGATGTAGGCTCCCCTATATATTTTTTTTGTTGTTTTTTTGTTTCGGCATGCACATGTTTTGTTGTTTTGGCGTGCACATGTTTTATACTATTGTCGGGCTTGTGTGGCATGGGGAGGAGAGTGAGGGTGTTGCGCTTAAAATGTTCTTAGGTGAACATTTTGGAAAATGGGTGGGCGAGGAATGTAATATAACAATCTGGCCCCACCCGAGAAGAAGGCTGTTGCAAGCGGGGTTGTTTTCCGGTCGTTGAAAGGAACGGATGTTTGTTTGACCTTATTTCCGGCAGTAGCGGAAATGGACAGAGGCAAACAGAACAGGTGTCTCTGAGAATTACGTGGGCGTGCGTGGACGAGGCAAAATCCGGAAGTCCCGGTTTGGAGATTATAAAAAGACCTCGGCGCACGGATTTCAGACAGAGAGACCAGACAGACAGAGACAGAGGCAGACGAGAGAGCCAGACCAGACCAGAGGAGCAACAGATACGACGACCGCCCCCCCCCGTCAACCCCTTAGAAGCGCGCTCTCTCACTCTCTGTTCCCTAGGCTACACGGTTCATCGTCATTAATAAAAATATAACTTATATTTTTATATATATGCGTGTTTGTTGTCTGTCAATATACAACAATCCCCCTCTAATTACTACTTATTAATATAATAATATAATTCACCAGCCTACCGCAGAAAGCAATGGCAACCTACTGCGGGATAATCTTCTGCCTAGTTAGTCATGTATCTTTCGAGACATGATCGCCAAAAGCGTGTATCACGTCTGGCACTTAACTGACTGATGAAATATTGTTTATGTTTGAAAGTTCTTCACAAAGCTTTCTTTGATTATGTGTATTTTCAAGTTTTGTTTTCTTAAAATTTTGCTGTATGTACTATTGTAATAAGCGAAATGATATTTGCTTCTCTTTCTTTTTGTTGTCAACAAGTAAATGAAGAAAGAGGAGAATCAATTAATGCGGTGTGAAATAGAGAATGAGAGAGTGAAAAAATGCATGTCGTCTGGATTTGGCTTTCTGTGATGTTCTTTCTTTGTTGTCTGTACATGAGGAAGGAGCAAAAAGTGAGAGACTAAAAAAATGCAAGTCGGCTGGATGATACGTTTTATTGATGACTTGTGACTATCTAAAGAGAAAAGGAAAAATTATGCGTATTAATGCATTTTTGGAGAATAAAATCGGATCAACTTTTAAGATTTTTTTCTAACTCCTAATTGATTAATAAATTAGAGATTGTATGCATCTTGTTTTCGACGACGTCTGCACATGGTAAAATTTGGTGAACCAACTGTCTTATGAAAAGAGTTTTTTTACTTTTTTATTGGTAAATGACTAAATTTATATGCTTTTTTCTTGACTCATGAAAAGGTACAGGTGTGTGGAAGCTCAGATTTTCTGTGCAATCAAATATTACGAAATCCGATACCTCCATCAAACACAATTGGGTAGACAGGGCTCCATAGCTCTGTACGCAGCTAGTGAAGTGATGACTATTGATATCTCGTCTAGTCCAAGGGATTGAACTTTCAATTACTCACCAATCATTACAATCTCTGAAAGGGACAGTGAGTGTCTACTTGGAATCAGACTAGTATTAAATAAGGACTAGACTATATATTTACAATAGGTACCTCCAGTGGAGTCCAGTCATTTTCGATATCTAACTTTTAAACTGAATTTTTAAACATTAAAAATTTTCTTGAAACTTTTATTTTAATTTTAATTGAAAGCTAAATGATTAAATTTACTATTTCCAATAAACAAAATATACTGGTTTATTTAAAACAAAAATTATATTGATTAGAATATAAAAGTGAGTTTTTTCCAGTTTTTGAATTTTGCCGCAATTTTTGTGCGATCGACACATGTGTAAACAAAAGTTAATTCTCGGTCTTAAAAATCTTGCAAAAATGAAATATACATCTGTGACACATTATTTGTGGAAAATTCTCAAATTTAATGTTAAATTAATCAGATTTACGTAAGTATTACTTATTTATAGCATGAAATTTAGAATAAAACTATTTCTTAATCACAAATTTGAACTGTCCGCCGTATATCAAGAACATGTTGACAGATTCTTTATTAGAGATAAAAGTGTATGGCGTTCATAATTGACAAAATTATACAAAATTTTTTCAGATAAAAGGAGGAAGCTCTGAACTTTTAATTTGCACATAGAAATTACCATACAAAAAAAAACAAAAAACTTCAAATGAAAAAAAAAATTATTTTAAAAATATGAAGGCCAAACGATTTGTATTAAACTTTTCAATAGGCAATATAATCTTTATTACCTTTAAATTTAACCGAAACAAATCTTTGAAGAATTTTAAAAAGATGTTTGAAACTTATAAATTATTATAATTAAAAAAAGAAATGGAAACTATTCTTTTAAAAGTTAATTATTAATAATTTTTTTTTCTTCAGACTAAAATGCCCTTAATTTTTATTATTTATTCAAGCAATTAAAAACTTATCAAATTAAATAATATCAGAGTTTTATTGCATTTTATTTATTTTATTCTTCAAAGCAGATTTTCGGATACAGAGGCCAATTTTAAAAAAAAAACTGGTTTGTATTCCCCAACGAGTCCTGCGTTTAACTAATAAAACTATAGACCGCAACACTTTCAAATTTATTAAAATTTCATGGATTTACGACGAGGGGGGTAACAGAGATAAAAATATATTTTTTCGAAGATTTTAAAAACATAATTTCAAAAATAATTTAATCCATTTGTGAATGAGTATTGAAAGTTTCATTAAAATCCGACAATTATTTGATCTTTGCGAGAATTTCCAAATTAATGTGTTTGTCACCAGAAAAAAATGGGTAACGTTATTACGTTTTCCATTGTAAAAAGTCGTAACGTTTTTGTTACCCACTAACTCAAATCAAAACGAGATTTTCTGCCAAAATTTCGAACATGTTAGAAGGGATTCAAAATTTTTTAAAAATAATTAAAAATTACTTTGATCTTTCTTCTTAATAATAATAGAAGCATTTTGATTAAAAAAGTTCGTTTTTATTAAGTTTGGGGCATTTTTTTTATTAATCCTGTTTTTTGTTTTAGCGATTTAGTGGGGGTACCTAACAATGAAATGAGAATAATGCATGCTCGCAGTTTCAATAAGAGGTTCATTAAAAATTACCCAGATGAAGAAGGCCGAAGTGTACAACAGTTGAAACGTTGTGATAGTAACAATTAAGATGAAGATATTAGTCTGAATGTATATAATGTAAATAAATATATTCCATTTGTGAATCTTACCGACAAAATTCGTCCTTGTTTTTCTCTGTTTCTTGAAAGGTCTGCATAAACGTTATTTTGATTTTATTTCCTTTACCAACAATATAAATCTGCAAGAGAAATATAACATTTATAAGTTTATTTTTGTGTTACACGTGTACATTATATGCACGCATGCAGCCTTTGAGATTTGATAAAGAAATCATTTGACCGGCGGTCGAGAGCGAGGGAAAATTTACTCGCCCCAAAATCATTTTATCGACCGACTCCATTTTCGTAATAATCGTCTTACGTAAACATCGCCGACGGAAAACAACAAATGAAATGTTAATTAAAATTTCGAACGTGTTAGAAAGGATTTAGAAATTAAAAAAAAATAACAAAATTTGATCTTTCCTCTTAATAACAGCATAAACATTTTGATGATAAAACTTTGTTTTTATTAAGTCTGAGCCCTTTTAACATCATGATATGCTGTTTTTTGGCAATTGAGTGGAGGTACCTAAATTCGTAGTTTCTTTCTTCTGTTTGAATACAGCCTCCATCTCATAGATGCTAAAAAAATAAATCTGATTTTATCAACGATTTTCTATAAAAATTACTTGTATTATTTGTTTTTCGTTGTGTGGTTGAAAGAAGTATGCGTATATTTTTTCTTTCTTACAAATGTTCGTTTTAAACATTTTTCGTAAGCAACGCGACAGAGACATTTTGGCTCCACTCTGGAAGCGAATGTTTACATTGACGGGGACGATAAAAGCGAGACCAAACAGTTCAATAATGTCATTGTAGATCATTCTAAATAACTTGTGAATCTTCAATGGCATACGTTTAAGTTGTGTTGGGTTTTTCTATATTTGAAGGGACACGTTTCATTGCGAGATTTTTAATCGACCGCGGGCGAGTAAAGCAATAAACTTTAATCGCCCAATTAAGTTTTGAATCGACTGAGTCGATTGGGCAAGTGAAATCTCAAAGGTTGCATGCATGTATAACACACGGAGTAGATTGTAATAAGTTGAAGCAGATCTGTCAAATATGCCTCAAAATAAATTGTAATCTAAAACAACAACAACAACAACAACAAAAAAAAAAAACAGTTAATTCAGAGCCAAGAAAAGACCGATTTTCAAGAAAAAAAAAACTTCTAATTCGGATTTCAAGGTTTTCGGCCGACACCATCCAGGTAAGTTGCGATTGTTTACTATTTGCAAATTAATTTGATTAATAACTTGGTGTAATGGATAGATCTTTTTCGAATTCCAGTTGAATCCATTGCATTCACTTTCGCGCAAATACCCTTGGGAAAGGTATTAATCCGTCTCTTCCTTCCAGTTATGGGTTAAATAACAGGACAGATTGGGTTCTATAGCCTTGGTCGGCAACCAGTCTACCGTAGAAAGCAATGGCAACCTACTGCGGGATAATCTTCTGCCCAGTCAGTCATGTCTCTTTCGGGACATGATCGCCCAAGCGTGTATCACGTATGGCACTTAACTGACTGAATATAATAGTTGGAATAATGATTAAGGCTTATACTGGTCATAAAGTGGGGGATCAGTTTATTACTTCATAACAATAGGAAACCGATCCCCCACTAATTACTACTTAATAATATAATACATCTTTTCCTCCTCTACCTATGAGTCAAATAACAGGACAGATTGGGTTCTATAGCCTTGGTCGGCAACCAGTCTACCGCAGAAAGCAATGGCAAACTACTGCGGGATAATCTCCTGCCCAGTCAGTCATGTCTCAAAAAGAGACATGATCGCCCAAACGTGTATCACGTATGGCACTTAACTGACTGACCTCCAAGTCTAACGCTCGAAGGATACAACTCCTATATCATCCGTCGACTAACTAAAACACACAAAGTAAAATCACGTCGTGGTCACCTCTTGTGGGATTACAGAACACCCGGATTAAAAGGGAGAATTTAATGCGGCATACCGTGTCCACAAAATACAACACAAATTTCAAGAAAAGACAACGCAATAAGAAATGTTTGTAAAAAACTAGAAAATAGTATATTTAACAGCATATATACAGAATAAACAATTTGTATATTTCTTTTGTATATTTTTGATTAAAAAATCTCTTTTAGATTTAATGATGCGGCCCTGAGAAAAAGGTCACAAGAAAGACTCGGACAAGGTATACGGTTAGAACCAATATTATATTACAAAAGAGGAACAGTGTACAGAGGAAATAGAGTATAATAGTACTTAGCACCGGAACGGCGTACTAACAAATGAGTATCGTAGTTGCTGCTACTTACTACTACCCACGAGAGTAGATAACTCTCGGTATTTAAATAGTCCGGTAGAGTTCATATTAGTGTGAAGGTAATTCCCCATAACATTTAAGCGAATGTTGGTTGGACAAAAATTGTCTGTTTTGCAGTCTGTAATTCAACAGAGTAGTAGAATTTTTTTTGTAAAAAATTATAAAATAGCATATTTAACAACAGAAGATAAACGATTGATATTGCAGATAACCTTTGAAGATTAAAGTTTAATGAGAAGCAGGATACCGAAAGAGATTTCCACAAACTAGAAGTGTGATAGCAGAAACCGTTAACATAGAACTTACGGTTACATGAAGCCATTTCAGCTGTAAAATGATGAGACCCTGCCGCCAATCTAGTGCTGCGCGCAAATTCATAAATTCTTGGTACCACAGAGGAAAGTTAATCAGAACAACTACCATGAAAGTATATAAGGAAAAAGCAGAAGTAAACTACGTTACGGAAATGCGAAAGTGACTGAAACCGAGATGCCAGGTCAGGACTAATAACATTGCCGATTCTTCTTTGGATTTTTTTTAGGAATCTTTAAATATATAGTAGGAGCAACAGACCAAATGTGGCAGCAGTATTCAAAAACATGGACGAAGGGTAGACTGATAAATATTTTGTAATTATATAAAACGTCACAAGGATCTGTAGCTGAAATAATATTGTCAGTTAATGAATAAATATTAGAAAATTATAATACCTTCATTTGTGCCGTGTCGTTTATTCCTTTTTCATCATAAACCAAGATTGAAATGGTGATGTAGCCCATTTGTGCTGCGCTGAATAACTGGTTGGTCATCAAATTTTTATTCTCAACAATAAATGGCTTCTTTTGAGCAGAAACGTCCCCATGGTGTGTAAATTTGAAAATTTTAAAGGAATTATTCTTATTCTCTAAATATTCATCAGCATCGGTAATCATGGACTGAAAATAGAAAAATGAAATCATGATTTTAAAACCGGAAATTCGTCATTTGCATTTCTTTAGCTTAGATTAATCAGGAACATGAATGCAATTCTCAACAAAAGGTACTGGACTCGCAACTCTTTGGGTTAACTCACAGCTAACCAAACAGCTTTCAGTCATATCACGTTGAATACACCGGTTCTCGTTTGATCACCGAAGTTAAGCAACGTTGAGCCTGGTCAATACTTACATGGATGACTACTTGGGAATATCATGTGCTGTAAGCGTTTAGTGACGGATGTGTGTTGTGGTGCAGTGGATATCGGCTCGGAAAGAGAAATCAGTGACCTGAGTTCGATTTCCAGTTGAATGCCCTGCATTTCACTTACGCGCTGGTACCCTTGGCAAAGGTATTAATCTGTCCCTCCCCTCCAGTTATGGGTTGAATACCAGGGTAGGACTTGGGACTCTGATACTTCCTCCATCGGGGAAATATATACGCGCACACACAGTAAACCAACATCTATATCCACTCAAGGACACATTGCCCAGTGAATATAGGTGTTGGTTAGTTCAAGTGACTTGACTCAAAGAATCGTGAGTTCAATACCTGGCTACAGCAGTGGTAAACAAATAACTCAGAGAGTTTAATTAAAGGAAGATAACTACATGGCATCTGGAAGTGGCTTCACACCGGTGATCAAAATAAAGGGTTCGGTTCAAAATTCTTAGCACCTGAAGAAGGCCGGAGCGTACAACGACCGAAACATTGTAAACATGACAATAAAGATGAGGATAACAGTTTAAACAGGGTAAAGAATGCAAATACTTCCTCATCTCAGAACGATAAACAAAGTTTAAGGTAAATATTAAATATTTTAAAGAACATTTTTATATAATCATTTCATCCCAAGCAAAGCAGAAATGCCACTGTTGCGCAGGGGGTGACAGTGAGAGGAAAAAAAAAAGAGGGGATGTCGAAGAAAAGATAAGAGATGGACTCTCCTTTGGATTTTGTCGAGTACCTCAACATGAATAGCAGGAGCAGCCAACCCGATATGGCAACAGTATTTAATGCACGGATGAACGGTAGATTTATTAATGTGTAAAATATATTCTGACAAGACAAACTTTTTGGTCCGACACCATAAACTAATCTTCCTAGCAGTAGATGCAGCTATGGATTCAATGTAGTCATTCCATTTGAGGTCGATTGAGAGAGTGAGTCCAAGGAGGCACAGTGCTTTGGTCTCTAGGCGACTAGCGTCATCCATTCTAATGGTAGGCAGGAATGATTTTCTATGGTCGTTAATGGAGAACAGCTTCGTTTTGGGAGGCATTAAAATTTAATAACCATTTCCTACCCTACTCAATCACAGATTGGAGGTCCTTTTGAAGGTTTAACTTTGTCAAACTTCTTATTGAGACAGGAGTAAATCTGCATAGATGCCAACTTGGGACTTGATTACATCAAGAAGATCATTAATAAAGACCAGAAAAAGCGTAAGACTTAGGACGACAAAGAAAGATATAAAAGAAAATTCTTTAGGAAAAAAAAGTAAATCTGATGGCTAGTTTTGGACGAAACAGACGTCTAAAAAGGCGAAAAAGTTCTTAGCTAGTTATTCACAAAACGGATGACAGAGTCCGCTCATGCGTGGGAAGATCCAACAGAGCGGTAAGGAAAAAGGGGGTGATGGAAAAGGTGGAAAGGCGGTATCAGAGCTTTTTTTTTATATATAATCATATCGCACCAAGCAAAGAATTTTACTGCCACTGTTGTGCTGGGGGTTACATAGGAGGAAAGTTTTGATAAAAAGTGACAGGTTACAGGGGGTGTCAGGAAGTGGATAAGAGAAGGATGAGAAAACTGATGAGAGTGGAGTGGACGGATAAAAAAGCATGAGAGAGAGGATACAGGTTAGTGAAATAGGAGATGACTATTGACTTTAGATTTAAATTCTAGGGGATTGCAGCTGTTGGGGAAGCAAGTAAATGGAAGGGAATTCCACTGGCAGGAAATGCGAGAAAAGAAGCTAATAGAGTAGGATTTGCGTCTACAATTTATTGGCTTCACAGTAAAAGGGTTGGACCTAGTTGCTAATCTTGTGATTCGAGTAAATTCATATATAGGGGGTACCAATGAGCTAAGTTAATTGGAGCAGAAGCCGTGAAAGTATTTGTAGAAGAGACACAGAAAAGACACACTGCTCCGGTGAGAAAGTGACTGTATACGAGGTGCCAAGTCGGGATCGATCACATTACAGATTCTCCGTTGAATTTTGTCAAGGACCCCTAGGTGGATAGCAGGAGCACCTGACCAGATATGGCAGCAGTATTCAATGCACGGGCGTAAGGTAGATTTGTATATATACAGGATTGTTTCAGACGGGAAAAACTTCCTGGCCCTGCGCAGAGAACCGGCTTTTTTAGCAGCGGATTTAGCTATGGATTCTATATAGTCATTCCACTTGAGGTCTGTTGTGAGAGTTAACCCGAGGAGGCGCAGTGTTTTATTTTCAGAGAGACTAACCAGATCCATGCTCATGGGGAGTAGGAGCGATTGTCTGTGATGGTTAACAGATAGCAGATTTGTTTTAGAAGCATTAAAATTCACGAGCCATTTCTTACCTCAGTGCGCCACTGATTGGAGGTCATTTTTCAAGCTTGGCAGCGAGGTTTGCTTTGTCAGCCTCGGCAGATTTTTGTTCGAGGCGAGAGTAAACCGTAGTGTCATAAGCGTATATACCTACTTGGGGTCTTATTACTTCGGGGAGATTGTTAATGTAGTTAAGGGAAAGCGTGGGACATAGAATAGAGCCTTTAGGGACACCCGCGTTCGTGAGATAGTATTGGGAGGCATGCCCGTTCAATACTACCTTTATTGTGCGGTTTGAAAGGAATGACAGGATTAGGTCAAACAAATGTCCAGTTATACCATAGCCCGCAGCTTGCATAGAAGGCCAGCATGCCAGACTGTCAAACGCTTGAGTTAAAACAACATTTTTATAAAATCGATCTAACAAAACAAAAGTCACAATACAAGAGTAACAGGAATAAAATCAGAATCGTCAGCGACTTTTTTGACACAAAAATGAGATTTTATTTTATTTTGTACTAGCATCCTAGCCCGGCGTTGCCCATTCAACTCAGAACATTTAAGTAGTAGTAGAAGATGCAAGACACCTTCCGCCATTGCAGAATCCCATTGACTGTCGTCTTCCAGTAAACCGCGTTTAAAGCAGGCTTCTCTTGAGTAATTATAATGTTTATAATATTAAATGGATGAATTCCTTTAAAACTCGGTTATATAAAAAATAATTATATAAAACATTCTTGTTTCAAAATTGTTAAAAAATTTCATTAAAAAATCTATTTTCTTTTGTTTTGCGTTAACGCGATTTGATGTTTTGTTTGACATTGTAAACAACGTTGCGTTTGTTTTTGTTTCAAAATTACGGAGGAAAATATTTACATTTTTTATTGACTAAATGAATTTAAGAGAAAAATAAAAATTCATTTTGTTTTACTGAAAATAGAAATATAAAAACTATTACGCTCTCAGTTTAAATTTTTCGAAGAATATTTAAAAATGTAGACATTTAATTTTAGAGGAAAAAGTTACATTAATGCCACGCGAATTACAGACAGTTGATTTCCTGCATGAAATCTTTAGCGAAAAAAAAAGCTTCTTTTAATTTTATTTTCTGAAGTATGAAATATTAAATCTGAGAAAAAATAATTAAATTAACCATTGGCACTTTTTTTTCACATATTTTGTTTTTGTTTGAAAAAACACTTTTTCAAAAAATATTTCTTTTGTTTCAAAATATTCACATTTTTTTGTTGACCAAATGACTTTATAAAACGTCGGAATAAAAATTAAATATAAAGGCTCATTTTTTTTTTTAATAAAAAATATTTCAGTCGCGTTTGAAACGTGTGATTTGATTTCTGTGACGTAATTCAGCAACCATTTTAGATCTTAGATGTTTTACGGAGCAAATATAAACAATCAGCTCCATTGGCCAAAAAGTGCGAAAGGGAAAATTGCTGAACTTAAACTCAAAAAGTATGTGTCGATCTGGCTTCCCTGTAGATATGTGTCCCTAGAAAGTTTGAATGGCGTAGCTTAAAAAATGTAAGCGTGCATAGGGAACGGTCACACACAGACTCACAGATTGCCTTTTATATATATATATATATATATATATAGAGAGAGAGAGAGAGAGAGAGAGAGAGATTGAGGTGACATAGGAAATACGCTACACACCCATTAGATCACACAGCAAACACCATGATTATCATAGTAATTATTACATTTTAACATCTGCAAGATCCTTGATTCCAGATAAGCATCGTCATAGACTTATTAATTTCAGGAAGGAATGTGGTAATGAAATAAGCATATCCCATCTCCACTCTTGCTTGTAACAGCTACAATCTCCAAGAATTTAAATGTAAAGTCAATAGTCATCTCCTATCTCACTAACCTGTATCCACTCTCTCATGCTTTTTTTCTACGTCCACTCCACTCTCATCAGTATTCTCATTTTTCTCTTACCCACTTCCTGACATCCCCTATAACCTGTCACTCTTTCTCATAACTTTCCTCCTATGTGACCCCCTGCAAAACATTGGCAATAAAATGCCTTGCTTGGGGCGATATGATTATAAAAAAAAAAGAACTATAAAGAAAGATCTAATTTAAAAGACATCTGAAATTTTGAGACATTTTAAAACATATGAGATAAAAGGGACTTTAGAATTTAACCCTCATATGACATACTGACAGCAAGAGAGGCAGGGTGAAACAGTGAGTAAACTACTTAACAGGCTTCTGCAAATAAATGCAGATGAACAAACAGTGATGGTGTAGGATAAAAATACGTTGAACTAGAAAAAACAGGAAGATGTAGAATCATGCTTACTTAAGCCTTGAAAAGGCTTGAATATAAAATAAAATGCTTCCATGTTGTCCCTTAAAGTTCTTTTGGCAGTGATAAAGTAGACAATTATTAGATCGATTGATAGAAAGACCTCCTAAACCTAGGCTGGCAGCCAGTTTAGGAGAAACAAAACTTCAGAATTTAAAATTTAGAAGTTAAACGTTAGGCTACGAATCGTTAATATGCCATTCCTCGCGTCAAAGTTTATATTAGCCTTTCACTGAAATTTATTCTCTACTAGCGAACTGGACCAAACTTTGTTGCCCTATTCTTGAAGGCATGTCAAATAAGTGGGTCTAGAATTGTGTAAGAATTCAAAATAGTTAATGCTGTTTTGTAGGGGAGGATATTTTCCAATTTACAGCCTCTTTTTTTTTTTAATACAGACGCAATGTTTCAAGATAACTGACACTACCACTTTTTCCATGACAAATGTTCAAATGAGCTTCACTCTTGTTCCACTAGTTCAGATCGTCAGGCTACGTCCACGGAGTTTGAGTTTTGTTTAAACTTGTACAGTGAGACTATTCTGAGAGTCATGGAAGTCATGCCAGGATTCATCATCGGCGGGCACAATTTGAACAATATAAGATACGCAGATGATACAGTGCTGATAACAGACACGGAAAGGAAACTACAAGACCTCCTACAGAAGGTAGCTGAAGAAATCAGAAAGGACTACATATAAACTACAAGAAAACTGAATTCATGGTCATCATTATAAAGAAGAGCCCAACATGCCAACTACAGGAGGATACTAAAATCAAGCAGGTACATAAATCTAAATACCTGGGAAGTGTTCGGACAGAGGACGGAAAAGTGCGACACTGAGATCGGAAGGCAAACTGGAATGATCGAGGATGCATTTCAGAAGCAGAGTAGAATACTGAGAGACAGGATAATTTCGCTAGAAACAAAGAAAAGAGTACTGGGTTGCTATGTGATGCGTGTTCTTCAAT
The DNA here is from genome assembly GCA_037127315.1 of Ascarosepion bandense. Taxonomy (NCBI): domain Eukaryota; kingdom Metazoa; phylum Mollusca; class Cephalopoda; order Sepiida; family Sepiidae; genus Ascarosepion; species Ascarosepion bandense. Next base: position 920,425 of record JBBBDQ010000434.1, read on the forward strand.
ATGGCAGAGTATGCTGAACAATCTGAACAAAGATGAAGGAGAGACTTGAAGCAAATGAAATGTGGTTCTACAGGAGGATGCTGCGGATGCCATGGACTGAGTGTGAGCAACGATAAGGTTCTGGAGAGGATGAAAACGAAAAGAAAACTAATATTTAACACCAGGAAAAGACAACTAAAGTTCCTGGGACATGTAATGAGGAAGGACGGTTTGGAAAATTTGATACTCACAGGGCATATAGAGGGAAAGAAAGACAGGGAAAAGCAGCGTGTAACATACTTGATGGGCTTGAGTAAGTGGATAGCAGAGTGGGGTTCGGATAGGATAACAAAAGAAAGCGTGCTAAGAGCCACTACGGATAGGGAGAGGTGGAAGGTTATGATCGCCTACGTCCTGAAAGGACATGGCACATAGAAGAAATGCTAAACATAATACCAAATGAAAACAAGAAAAAGTTCTTACTGTGAGGTTTGCAATGACAGATTTCAGCTTTATGTCCGACTGGATCGCCATAGTCGTTGATTTGTTGATAAATTTTGGAGGATTATCATTGATATCCGTTACGTTTACAGTGACGTTAAGTCTGTTGTCAATGTTTTTCACAGAATCACCACAGATATTGTAGACAGTATTATTGCAATCGAAAGTTTCCAACGTGAAATAATAGATATTGTGCTTTTCGTAATCAAGTTCCTTGAGCGTTTTGATTACTCCAGAACCATTGACAGATTTAACTTCAAAATACTGTTCATTAGTCGGCTTAACTGAAAGTAGATAAATCATAAAGATATACAATATTATTTTTACTATTTATATATAATCTTTTATATTATATACAATCATAAATATATACAATATCATAAAGATATACAATATTATTTTTACTATTTATATATAATCTTTTATATTATATACAATATCATAAAGATATACAATATTATTTTTACTATTTATATTCGTACAATTGTTCTAATCATTGTTGTTGTTACCACGACCTTTCAGTCGTTTTACCCTGCCGAACTTCCTCAGTTGTATATTGATTTGGCAACCTACAGAGAATTCTGAACCGAACCCAGTATTTAATCTACGAGAGTACTTATTGCTCACCAAGCTTCACTTGGTAAAAGAACTTGAGTATAAATAAGTACTAGATGATATCCCCAGACATGGGCAGTAGAATGAGAACAGTCTACTCCTGCAGATTAAATAAAGGGTTCTGTTCAGATTTCCCTGAAGGTTATTCAGATCAATATACACCTGAGGAAGGTAAGAGGGCATAATGGCCAAAACATTCTGATACAATAACAAAGATGAGGATAATAGTTAGAATTTAGTGTTAGTAGTGATAGCTCATCATTCCAGAATAACAAACAGAAATAATATACAATATTCTTTGGAAAATTTAACCTCTTCTTTGGATATTGCTGTTAAAATATTGTTCGGTAGACTGATTTTTCAGCCATGGCCAGGTATATCCTATGAAACTTTATTCAAGAAAAGATTTTGACCGAAAAATCATGTAATGCAGACTAAAGAATGGATCGGTCGAAATATTGTTATAACAACAGCAAGTATGCAAAATTGTTCGAACGATTGAGGTTTGTGGGATAGAAAATCAGAGTTAAAATCAACTTTCTTCAGTTTTACAAAAAATTCACAATGACGTGTGAAATCCTGGTTTTTCCCAAATAGAAAAAGCATTGACCATGTGCTTAAAGAAAAAGTCGAAACCGGATTTCGTAAGTCAATGTTAAATTGATTTTCTGACCAATGGAAGCGATTTTCAAGACTAAAGGAACTTAGCGACCCAGTGCGAAAAATCTGAATGACTAGAAAAGCTTTGATCAGATCAGCGTCAGTCAGTCAGATGGGATCAGCGAGACGAAACAACTAAAATTTAACGGGAGAAACTTCAACCACGATCTGGACGTAAGGTCGCAGCATACATCGTCCTCCTCCTTTCTCGTGTGCTGATTCCTTTTACTTCTTCTCCATCCAAAGACATTCCTACCAAACAAACGCTCATACATACATACGTACTTACTTACACAAACTCATTCTAACAAATTACTACTACAAAAACATTTCTTCAACGCTTGATATCTTTAATTTACTCACTGAAAATTAACTTCTGTTAATTCTTGTTATTATTTCCTTTTAATAAATTTCTATTTTAACATGAAAAATGAATATTTTATTCTTCCAATATTCCACACAAATCCAACCTCCAACCGACTACCAACCTTCTGATTAAAACTTTCTGATAATTTGGATAAATCCGTAAGTTGTAGGGAGTTCGGTTATGTATGACACAAGGCTAAATTAAAGAAACATAAACCAGCTCCCTACGGCTTCAGATTAACATGTCAAAGTTTCTTCTCAAAGTTAAAGACAAATGCTTCGACTTTCCTGTCATTGATTATCATCGTTTCTATCTAAAGAGAATTTATTTTTTGTTATAATTCTTGTAGGGTGGGTGTGCACAGAATTTGTAATTAGCGAACAAAGTTCAATTGTTGTCTGAAGCCTTGTATGTTCACTTCGGATTAACACTCTGGGGAAAGGAACAAATTCACTGTGACCTGTCTCGAAATATCTTGACAAAATTTCTTGTCACTGGCATACCACGATAATTGACACAGAAGTAATTCGGAGAGTGGGAATTTTGGTAAGGCAGCACTCACATATTTACGTGACCGGGCAAGTAGTAGTAACAAAAAGCTGTTACACGCCGTGTTCCTCTTGACAGGGACTAAAAATACGCGACAGATATACCAATAATTTATGAAACAGAATCTCTTTTGATCCGATCACAATACCAAGAATTTCCTTAAGATCTCCGTAAATTCCTGCCGTGTTTTTCGGAGGGGGGGGATGCGTCCTACCGTAAGATTTCGCTCGCCCATGCTCTCCTAGTATTATGTTACCACACAAGAAATGACATACTTTATAGGAAATTAACTAAACGCTATTTGTCTATATTTCTGAGATGAAGTAGTACTTTTTACACTATTTATATTTTTCGGACTATTGGTCTCATATTTTTTGCCATTTGTATGACGTTTCGGTCGTTGTATGCTCCAACCTTCTTCAGGTGCTAGGAATTTCTAACCGAACCCATTACTACGATCACTGGGGTATATCATTCTCATTCCTTGTGCGAGGCCTCTTTGGTCCAATGGATATAGACGTTGGTTAGAATGCAACTTGCGCCCCTCCCAAACATACTGAACCTACAATAAATGGTACTTTAAACAAAATAACAGACTCTAGGAACGCAGATATTCCGTCATCTCGAAAAAACGGAAGAAAACGCGAAATTGGCGTTTTGAAGCAACATTACGAATGTTTTCACAACTTTTAGCTACTTTTTGGTGATTTTCTAGCTATTTTATAGCCATTTCAGTGCGTTTCCGCTCTCAAACTTCTACAAGTTTTTTCAATTTATATATATATATATATATATATATATATATATATATATGAGAGAGAGAGACGGGTTGATGTTTATTTCAACATAAATGTATGATAATTTTCCAGTTGATATTAATAATTATTTTGTTATTTTTTTTCATTACAATAGATCTGCGGAGCCAAAGAGCCTTGCGGCCCCTAGGGAACTTGCAGTCCCCCGCAATTGCAGGGTCTGTGGGGGCCTAAGCACGGCCCTGGCCATCCCTATTTACAAGTCTAGGATGTTTCTTTTTTAATTTTTCGTTCAATTTCTCCACATAACGAGGTTGTCCTTCTTGTTTTCCCTTGAGACAAGAATGACTAACCCCTTTGAAAGACCACCATACAGTAACTTTTTAGTGTGCAGTGAGTATTGTTTTGGTGATTTACTTGCATGTAACCACTGACCTATTCCGTTACTATTGTCAAAGGTTATCCATTTCTCATGCAATGATTTGATGCAAAAATGGTTCTTTTTCTCAGTTTTTCACTCATACAGTAAGATTACTCAACATTGTTTCGTTGCAATTATTTTCATTGGACTTATGAGTAACAATATATTGAACAATATGAGTAACAATATATTGAACAATATGAGTAACAATAATATATTGAAAGAAAATGATCTGGAAAGAAAATGAGTCTGGAATAAGTCAAGATTTTTAAATATATACTAAGGAGGTTACTTCGTTAGACGACCAGACCAACGACCAACCAAAAATGCGTCATTTCATGTGTGACAACGTAATAGTTTAGAAAGGAGACGGATATGCAAAAATGCGTCAATTCTCAAATAACGATATCTTATGAAAGTTCGAATTTGCCACAGTTGCTATTCGTCACGTCACAGGTCACTAGGTGCTGTAGGGGCACTGCTTCCTAATATACAGTTGTGTTTATTGAGAAAGATGAACTCCTTGCATTCACCTACGCACAGATACCCTTAGGAAAGGTATTAATCCGTCTCTTCCCTCCAGTTATGGGTTAAATAATAGGACAGATCGGGTTCTATAGCCTTGCCTGGCAACCAATATGTATGGCACTTAACTGACTGAACCTAACAGGGCTCATCATCAATTACCAATTGTTTATCGATGAAGTTTCAGTTGAAATTTGAACTCTGTTCACCAATTTTAATACACGCTTTGGGCGATCATGTCTCTTTCGAGACATAACTGACTGGGCAGAAGATTATCCCGTAGTAGGTTGCCATTGCTTTCTCCGGGAGACTGGTTGCTAGCCAAAGCTATAGAACCCAATCTGTCCTGTTATTTGACTCATAGCTAGAGCGAGAAGAGATATATTATTAAGTAGTAATTAGTAGGGGATCAGTTTATTACTTCATAACAATATAAAACTGATCCCCTACTTTGTGACAGTAGAAGCCTTAATAATGTTTCCAACTATTATATTCAGTTAGTTAAGTGCCATACGTGATACACGCTTTGGGCGATCATGTCTCGAAAAAGACATGACTGACTGGGCAGAAGATTATTCCGCAGTAGGTTGCCATTACTTTCTGCGGTAGACTGGTTACCGATCAAGGCTATAGAACCCAATCTGTCCTATTATTTAGCCCATAACTGGAGGAAAGAGACGGATTAATACCTTTCTGAAGGATATTTGCGCGTAAGTGAATGCAAAGAATTCAACAAGGAATTTGAACCTAATTCTTCCGATTTCTCGTTTCGAGTCGATATCCACTGCACTACAACGCACATCCTATGACTGTAAAAACAACAACAACATAAAAAAGGTTGTGCTTGATAGTGTGCTATGAACAGTTCCAAACTCTTCCATACGCATGCTTATTAAGATAACTGTTCAAGTTCATCAAAAGTATCAAATCTTAATAGCTCATTGTTTTCTCTACCGAATGTCGATTGAATAGTATGTGATTCACACTGGGGATTTACCAGAGGTTTGAATCGTATTTAATACCAATCAGAAACCTTGATCTAAGAAGAGTTGATCCCAATATATATTGGGTTCGTGTTAGGAGATACTAAAATTTTGCACTCGGTGTTCTAGCGGATAAGAAATTAATTAAAATCAACTCTCTTCACTTTTACAAAAATTCACAATGACGCGTGAAATCCTGGTTTTTCCAAAATAGAAAAAGGATTGACCATGTGCTTTAAAAAAATGTCGAACCCAGAATTCGCAAGTTGGTGCTAAATTGATTTTTGACCAATGGGAGCGACTTGTAAGACTTGAGGACTTCGCGAGCAAGTGCGAAAATCTGAATACTATAAAAAGGTCCCGGTCAGCGTCAATCACAGGGTGTCAGATGGGAGCCGCGAGACGAAACGACTAAAATGTAACTTCAACTTCAAATCGACCCGGAGATAAGGTCAGGTCGCACCTTGTTCTGTTTCTCCTTATCTCTTTCAACAATTATTACTACGAACATTTTCTATAACTATTGATACTTTAAACTTTCTAATTGCACATAATTTTTTGCGAATTCTTGTTATTCATTTCCTTTAATAAATTACTATCTTAACATTCAAAATGTATATTTTATTCTTACGCTTCCACACATTCCATCCTGCCGAAAACCAACCTTCTGATAACGATGAAAACCTGATGGTAATTCTGCATAAATCTTGTAAGCTCTAGGGATTTCGGTTAAGTAAGACATAAGGCCGAATCAAAGAAACATTAACCAGCTCCCTATAGCTTCAGTGTCACCTCTGGAAAATCAAAAGTCCTAGAGAGTTAACCAAAAGGTGTCTTACAGTCTCCGAATGCAGAATCGGGCTTCAGATAGGTCATTGAATGCAAAAATATAAAAAGGAATGAAACCAGAAGAATTTAGAATACACGCACACAAGGTCAATATATATTAAGAAGTTATATAAATACTTAAAATACAAGGGAAGAAAATAAAATCTCTTATATTTTATGAAGAAGATCAAGTGCTCGAAGAAAGACCTGAAAACACATGCCCTCGATTTGGCTAACGTTAAGTTGACGAAGTCCACAATTATTTTATGCTTGGAAAATTTAGGCTCGTATCAGACGTTACTAACAACTGGTTTAAGAAAAGGCTTTTTTTTCTGACTGCTTTATCCATGTGTTAAACATACTGTAGGTAAATAAGGAGGTCTTAGATGAAATAGATTATTTGTGAGAACGAGTCAAGAGCAAGTTATATTTCAGTTGTCTTCGGGATCGAATGATATTATTTATTGCAAGAATCGGAAATATTTTCGTGTTGAGTGTAAAAAATCTCTGGTAATCATTTGAGAGCTGGTGTCGCTTTTGTGGCGATCACACTTAAATACTTGAGAAAAGAATGAACAAAAAAAAAATATTAGAAACACTTACCGATTTTATAACAAGGTTTTGAACCCGGATAACTGTCGTAGGCGTTTATTGTCCCGACATAATGTGATGGTTTTCCTTCGGGAACGGATAACATTTTCTCTAAGTTCGGATAGCGCTGTACACGAAAGACTGGTGGTTCATCATCGACATTTTTAACATTGATTATCAAATGGAAAGTCTCAGATTCCAAAGGCGGGTTACCTTCGTCCGTGGCAGTAATTGTAAGCTGGCGGAACAGATAAGATGTTCTGAAGACACATTTTGAATTACATAACAGAGAAGTATTATAGGCATGTAAAACCTATTATTGCAAACAAGTGCTAAATCCTACCTTTACTATCACAGGTTTCACACATAGTAATTCCATTGATGGTTGATTCGTTTTTTTTACGGATTATCAACTCTTTTCAGGTTATTTGAAGTCAGAAAATATTTTTTAGATTGTAAGATTTTTTTTTTTAGATAACGATTTAGTGACACCCATTTTACTAATTAGACCTTAGTTGGGGAAAGAAAATATGAATTTATATCTTTCCTAAGAGTATTTACGTATATAACGAATCCAAATAGAACTGAATTTAGGCTCTCTGAATAAAAATCAGAGCCATTACCTATTCACTGACCAAGTTCTACGTTGCTTAACTTCTGTGATCATATAGGAATCGTACTTTCAATGTGATGTGGCCATAAGCCTACAGTAATTATAGACAGAACTCTTTAATTATGGACACATTTCAGAATTGTTCTGAAGACCAATGATCTCACCTTGAACAACGACTGAATTTCAAATTGGTAATATTGTTCTCATATCCTTGTATGTCAGTTATGTGCCATACGTGATACACGCTTGGGCGATCATGTCTCAAAACAGACATGATTGACTGGGCAGAAGATTATCCCGCAGTAGGTTGCCATTGCTTTCCGCGGTAGACTGGTTGCCGACCAAGGCTATAGAACCCAATCTGTCATGTTATTTAACCCATAACTGGAAGGAATGGACGGATTAACACATTTCCCAAGGGTATTTGCGCATAAGTGAATGCAACGAATTCAACTGGAATTCGAACTCGGCTTCCCGATTTCTCGTTCCGAGCCGATATCCACTTCACCACAACGCACATCCTTGTATGTACAAATATATTAAACTCAAACCCCAGGGATCCTTCCCCGCCATATAGTAGCCCTCTTTCAGAATGGGACTGGGTTTATTATCCAGCGCCTAAGGTGTCTCCAAAATGGCAAGTTCCGAGGGGATTGGGACAATTTTTAACAGTGTTGCCGTTAAATCCACTTTAAATCTCGACCTTGTATCATATTTGGTATCGATGTGGGCGAGCCGAAAAATAACTTCGGATAAAATAGTGAGAAAAATTTTAGCGTGTTACTAGATTGGCATATAGGTTCCACCCTTTTACTGTTGAAATAGTTAAATGCAACCGCCACTTCTACCCCAACAGTTTCTTTTTTTCACACTTCCTGCCCGTGGAACTTCCTTTCCGTTTACTTGCTTCTCTGGTAGCTACAATCTCCAAAAATTTCAATGCACTGTCAGTTGCCATTTTCTATGTTCTTGAATCCCGTTCATCTTTTATCCTTTCCATAATACCCTCTCTACCCGGTCTTTTCTCTTCCCGTAACCACCTGCGCATGAGTATTGGTCCCACATTGCTTGGGGTGAAATGGTTAAAGAAAAAATAAGATATTTATTTTCTTTATTTACATTTCTACGTTTATTTTTCGGCGCCTGAGATGTTCAGAAAAGGGCAAGCACCGAGGAGGCTTGGACATTTTTCCGCAGTGTTACCGTTAAACCCACTTTAAACCTTTAAATTCGGTAGCAACGTGGGGGGCACTGAAAAATAAACCTTGTGTAGTAAGTATCAGGTTGTACTGTTTCTTATTTTATTTTCCACACACATACACACAATTCACACCACGTGTATCTCAAAAAATACAATCGCGCGGGAATTCACCCCTTACCATACCCTGTGGGGTCAAAAGCAAGGACGGCGCAACCAAAAGCTCGGACGTAGTGGAAAGCACACCACGTGGTCAAAAATATGATTTTGTGACCAATCAGGGCTTGACATAAGAAACACATTTCTTGATCTCCCCGGGGACTCACCATCCGATAAAAGGAGGGTAGGAACTCTCAACAGACCAGAGGGAGAGCAGCCAGCTCACACCAAAGGCATACGGACCGCTTCGAGCACACACACACACACAGAGAATCCAGCAGTTCACGCAACAGGCAGTATCACGTATCAGTGAACATTCTTTCACCCTCTCTTTCTCTCATCTCGCTCGCTACACATCGTCCTACCTTTCCCTCTCACATTCCCAGTTCCTTTCTTTCTTTCTCTTTTTTTACAGCTTTACGGACAATTTCATTTTTGTACAAAAAAAAAAAATAAAAATAAAAATAATAATTCTTTTATTTTTTTACGAAAATAAACAAAAGTTTATTTTACTTTATTTGTAGTGCATTTTTCTTTTTATTATTTGTTTGAGGGACTTCTTAGCCCCCTCTACAAGGTCAGTGCAAAAGTTTTTGCCGGTTTGTAAAAGGGGCATTTTAAATCATTGTAATATATTTTTTCTGAAATGAATTGTTTGAACATTATTTTATTTTTATCTTTTTATTTTTTTATTGATACTCGTATTTAAGTAGATATACTGTTTTTTCATGAAACAAATCAAATGGTAGCTTCCCCTATGTAAATAAGGGTCGCAGGTTCGAATCCTGCCGAATGGCACACATTTTCGTAATAACAATTTATCGTAAATAATCAGACCGGTAGATATAAATATATAATACTGTTTAATTAAAAAACAGAATATTTACTTAAATACGAGTATCGATAAAAAATAATGTTCAAACAATTCATTTAAAATTGTCGGTTGTTTATAACCAAGTTTCGTTAAAATTCGTTAATTTCCGTAATATATTTTTTGCATATTTTTATTACTTAAACATATCACGATGATTAATTTATAACTTTTTCTTTCAGATTATTAAAGCATCATTTTTCTGCAATATTCTCACTCACGTTCTTTTCTATCTAAAGAACACAATTAGGCATGCTCTACTCTATGAGTTTCACGACACATTCAGATACCATTCTTTGTTCGGCTTGTCACAGGTGATGAGAAGTGGATTCTCGACTATAACGTTAAACTTCGGCGATCGGGGATAAATCGAGGGGAAAGACCAGTTCAGCAACCGAGAGCAGGACTCCACCCCAAAAAGGTAATGTTGAGCGTATGGTGGGGTATTGAAGTGATCATCCATTACGAACTTTTAGACAACAGTCAAACCATTACTGCTAGTCTCTTGTGATTAACTTCGTCGTTTGAAAGCTGCTTTGACCATGAAAGCGACCTTCTTTAATCAACAGAAAGGGAATCATCTTCTATCATGATAATGCTTGTCCTCACACAGCACTACTGACCAAAGATCTCCTAGGAGAATTTGGTTAGGAAATCAAGCATATTTTCCTAGCTCCCTCGGATTATCACTTATTTCGAGGATTACAAAACCATTTAGATGGCCTTAGGTTAACATCACGAGAGGAGATCGAACATAAAGATTTTCATTTTCAAGATGAAATTTTAAACTGGCAAAAACTTTTGCACCGACCTGATACTCAGTTCACCTCAGATGCACTTAATGACACAGTAAATCATCAATGAAACAAGGTGTAGACTTAACTTGAGATGTCCTCTTAGCTGCCAAGTAAAGACCAACATAATTGGTGCATGTTCACTTGCAATTAGAGTAAAGAATCGAATTACAGGTAAATATATAAAAATATTCCCCAAGGAGTATTAACGACTTATTAACATTTCACCAATTATTTAAAGCCAGAAATATTTCTAGATGGTAATAATTTTGGGAGACAATGTTTTTTTTTTTTTACTAGTTCAATCTCTACTAATTAACCCCTAGGTGTGGGAGGATGAGGAGTAGATTCATCAGTCAGTCAGTCAGTCAGTCAAGTGTCATACGTGACATGTCTCGAAAGTGACATGACTGACTGGTTAGAAGGTTGGCATTGTTTTCTGCGGTAGACTGGTTGCCAGCCAAGGCTAGATAACCCAATCTGTCCTGTTATTTACCACATAACTGGAGGGAAGAGACGGATTTCCCAAGGGTATTTGCGCGTAAGTGAATGCAAAGAATTCAACTGGAATTCGAACTCGGCACCCCGATTTGTCGTTCCGAGTCAATATCCACTGCACCACAACGCACTTTCTCGTTGTTTTCGACTGCTCCGCGTCGGCGGCGGCGTTGTTACTTCGTTTCGGCAAACGGCGGATGATGTGCCGCAGCAGCGAACCACGGAAGCTCGTGACGGTGCGCCAGGGCTAGACGGGCTAGATGGACAAGACAGACTAGACGGACAAGACGGACAAGACCTAACGCACACGACCGGCTGCCGGTTTAGATTCATACTTTTCCCCAAAGTATTTGCGTGTAAGTGAAAATAAAAACTTCGACAACAGGAATCAGAACTCGTTTCTCCGATTTTCAATTTCGAGCTGTTATCCATTACACCACCCGCATATTCAAACCAAACTTCTGTGATCGTACGAGAACAGGCGCTTCAACCTGATATGTCCGTAAACTTCAGAGAATAGATGGACTGTCTCTCCCTCGGAAATCGCATAAGAGAATGTAAGCGATTTCCACGTGCACCGGGAGGACCGGGAGCTGAATACACACAGACTGGCCGAATACTAATTGTTCAAATCCGAGGTTGAATAAAATCTATTACGACGTAGGATAGAGATTGCCTGTCTTTTTCTTTTTTTTTTTTAGTAATGCCTGATAATACTTCATAGGTGCCTCCACTCATTTTTGATAACTAACTTTTAAATTGAATTTTTAAATGTATTGTTAGGTCTTGAAAGCTGTCACAATGCGTTTAGTAAAATAAAGGAAGGTAAAGAAGTTGTTGGGTATTACCTATTTATTATACATTAATATTTCGAGATCAAAATTTTATCTTCAGAATGGCAGAGGAGCTTGTGTCTCTCCGAGTGAGTCTGTGCCTTTCAACGAATGGTCATTCCTGGCTGCTGCTGCTGCCATTAATTGTAGCGAGTGTGTGTGTGTGTGTGTGTGTGTGTGTGTGTGTGTGTGTGTGTGTGTTTATGATATATATATGTGTGATTGACAGTTGGGACCTTTTTCTGGTCTGATGATATCAGTCTGCTTTAATATGTGGTTTATCTAAGTACGTGTGACCTGATCGTTAGTTTAAGTTTTGCCAAAGTTAAGAGGATTTGTTTTATTACTGTTGTTTTTAAAATTTGTCTATATTTCTGAGATGAGGTAGTATTTACAGTATTTACATTATTCGGACTATTGTCCTCATCTTTGTTACCATTTGTACGATGTTTCAGCCGTTGTACGCCCCAGCATTCTTCAAGTGCTAGGAATTTCAAACCGAACCCTTTATTACAATCACTGAGATATATGGACTCCAATCGAGGCTTCCCGCATATACCCCTGTGATTAAAATAAAGGGTTCGATATGAAATTCCTAGCACCTGAAGAAGGCTGGAGCGTACAACGACCGAACCGTTTTACAAATGGTAACAAAATGAGGACAATAGTCCAAATAATGTAAATACTGTGAATTTTTAAAAATAAAGTTTTCTTGAAACTTTTATTTTAGTTTTAATTGAAAGCTAAATGTTTAAATTTACTATTTCCAGTAAACAAAATACTTCAATGTATTTCAAACAGAAATTATATTGATTGAAAGATAAAATTTTGAGATGTTTTAAAAAAAATTTCAATTTTTCGGCCATTTTTGAGCGATGAACACATTTGGAAACAAAAGTTAATTCTCGGTTTTAAAAAACCTTTCAAAAATAATATACGTCTGTGACACATTATCTTTGGAAAATTAACAAGTTTAATGCTAAATTAATCTGATTTACACAAGTATTACTTATTTATAGCATGAAATTTAGAATAAAACTATTTTTTAATCACAGAATTGAAGTTTTGACCCGTCTGCCGTATATCAAATGTGTTGACAGGTTGTCAGATTATAGATAAGATCTGAATATGACAATTACAAGTGGCATAATTGTACAATTTTTGGGGGGTAAAGGGAAGAAACTCTGAAGAACATGACCTTTTAATTTATACACAGAAATTATTTTAAAAATAGGGAGGTAGAATAATTTGTATTAAACTTTTTTAATTTTTGATTACTAAATATAATCTTTGCTTAATAAGTTTTTAAACTAACCCCAAAAATCTTTTAAGTGTTTTAAAATATTTTTGAAACTTTTTAAATTATTATAATTAAAAAATGAAAACAATTCTTTTAAAATTTCAGTAATCAAAAAGATTTTCTCTTCAGACTATAATGTCCATAATTTTTATTATTCATTCAAGAAATTAAATACTGATATTAATTAATGTCAGTTATATCGTATTTTTTATTTTACTATTGAAAGCAGATTTTTGGAAATAGAGGCAAAATTTAAAAAAAAAAATAGATGATTTACATTCCCCAATGAGTCTTGTGTTTAACTAATAAAACCATTTTGCGCAACAAAATTTAATTTCTTAAAATTTCATGAATTTACTTTGAGGTGGGTAACAGATGTAAAAAAGAATTCTTGCCAAGATTTTTCAAAAATAATTTCATTCATTTGTAAATAAGTCCTAAAAGTTTTATTGAAATCCGACAATTATTTGATTTTTGCAAGAATTTTCAAATTAATGTTTGTCACCGGAAAGAACCGAGTTACTTAATATTACATTTTCCATTGTAACTCGTAACGATTTGCTTACCGGCCAACAAGATTTTTAACTCGTAACGATTTGCTTAACGGCTAACAAGATTTTTAACTCGTAACGATTTGCTTAACGGCTAACAAGATTTTTTAACTCGTAACGATTTGCTTAACGGCTAACAAGATTTTTAACTCGTAACGATTTGCTTAACGGCTAACAAGATTTTTTAACTCGTAACGATTTGCTTAACGGCCAACAAGATTTTTTAACTCGTAACGATTTGCTTACCGGCCAACAAGATTTTTAACTCGTAACGATTTGCTTACCGGCCAACAAGATTTTTAACTCGTAACGATTTGCTTACCGGCCAACAAGATTTTTAACTCGTAACGATTTGCTTACCGGCCAACAAGATTTTTAACTCGTAACGATTTGCTTACCGGCCAACAAGATTTTTAACTCGTAACGATTTGCTTACCGGCCAACAAGATTTTTAACTCGTAACGATTTGCTTACCGGCCAACAAGATTTTTAACTCGTAACGATTTGCTTACCGGCTTTTTAACAAGATTTTTAACTCGTAACGACGCTTACCGGCTAACAAGATTTTTAACTCGTAACGATTTGCTTACCGGCCAACAAGATTTTTAACTCGTAACGATTTGCTTACCGTCTAACAAGATTTTTAACTCGTAACGATTTGCTTACCGGCTAACAAGATTTTTTTAGAAGAGTTTAGCAATTTAAAAAAAAAATTAAAATATTTTGATCTTTCCTCTTAATAATAATATAAACATGTTGATGGAAAAAGTTTATTTTTATGAAGTTTGGGGCCATTTTATTCATACTATGCTGTTTTTTTAAACGATTTCGTGGAGGTACCTACTACATTACTCATTTATAGGAGTCGAGTATCTATGTTACTTTGTGCAGAAAATGCATGAGTTACCATGTTACTCTGTATCAAGGACATTTTCACTGAAGCCTGCACCACAATTTTGATTTGCAGAATTAAACAAGAGACATAAAATTAAATAAATAAAAAAAACCTCTAGCTCTTTTCAACATAAGGTTAATTTTTGAAATTTCTGTCTTCAAGACTGGGAATTATTTTAAGTTTAATAAACAGATAAGACGAAAGTTAAAATAGCAAACTGTTATTTTGTTCCCATTTAATAATACATTCACATTTAATAATAACTCCAAATTTGACAATGTCCTCTCATCTAATAATACCGTCAGAGATGATAATACAATTACATTGTGTAACACTGTCAAGTTTTATAATACCTAGCCAGTTAATAATATTTTTATTATTTTATAACACCTTGCGATTTAATAACATTTTATATTATTTTAAAAATGGCTTACCAGTTTATAATATTTATATTATTTTAAAAATGGCTTACCAGTTTATAATATTTATATTATTTTAATAATGCCTTGCCATTTGATAACATTTTCTACTACTGCATCAGTCGATGCAGGTTCATAAGAAGACATAAATGGATATCGGGATATGTGAAACATCCTATTAAGTTGAGTCATAAGTAATTTCCGTTTTCGATAACCAATTGTAATGAGGCGTGTTTCACCTTAACTACTAATTTTACATGGAAATTAAGAATAAATCTAAAGTACTCCATCATAAATGCAAGACAACTGTGATGGTGTGCAAGGTGAATTAAATGAAAAAACCGTTGTTCTCCATAACAACATCAAACCGTACACAGCAAAAATAAGACAGGAAAAGAAAAATGAAATTTGGTTAAACCCTTCAACTCAATCGTCATATTCACCTGACTTTGCACCAATTGATTTTTACCTTTTTACAAATGGTGCAAAATGATTCCACGGAGGAAAATTTATCTAATGAAAATCAAATACAGGAGTTCGTCAAAAACTTTATTCTGTATCAGTTAAGTGGCATACGGGATACACACTTTGAGCGATCATGTCACGAAAGAGACATGACTGTGCAGAAGTTTATCCCGCAGTAGGTTGCTTTCTGCGGTAGACTGGTTGCCAGCCAAGGCTATAGAACCCAATATGTCTTATTTAACCCATAACTGGAGGGAAGAGAGAGATTAATACCTTTCCCAATGGTATTTGTGCGTAAATGAATGAAAGGTATTCAACTGGAATTTGAACTCGGCTCCCCGATTTGTCGTTCCGAGTCGATATCCACTGCACCACAGCACACATCCTTGTATATCTAGAGATTTTAAAAACAAGAACTTGCAACATTATCGGTCCTGACTTGGCATCTCGATATCAGTTACTTTCCCACTGCAGTAATGTAGCTTTTCTGTGCCTTTTGTTTGTTTGTTTTTCACAAATACTACCATGGCAAATGTTCAGATTAGCTTTCCACTTTCAAATTTCAACTTAGAAAATTTAATCGCGTTACTAGATTGGCACTCACCTCATGTACTTTGTGCTTTTCTCTGTCCAGTTTTCTCGAAAGTGTCAAACGACCAGTGGTTTCATCCAGTTTAAAATATGTATAATTGTTTTCTTTTTTAAAATCAGGTTCATAACGATCTTCCTTTTTTAATTTATATGTCACCTTGTTATTTGGTGGATAAAAGTCGTCGTCAGAGGCTGATACATTAAAAATGAATGAACCGGGACACGTATCCTAGAAAAAGAAGTAAATATTTATTATATATATATATAATTATGCTCAAAATTTGATTAAAATAGATTGAATAACATCTGACATTTAAGAATATCTCAATGATAACAATAGTTGATAGTTTTTGATCTTAGTATTTTAAAGTATCATTGTTCAGATAGCTGCTTCATCACAGCATGGTCTAAATAAGCCCACTTCTATAATACAATCTAGATTAGCACGCTACCCCCTTATGACTCATACAGGCACACTGTCATTTTATGACTCACAGCAGTACTTTGCTACAAAATGCCTCAAAGCACTAAGTCGTCTCAGCAAGTGTCAGAGCACTACGTCGTCTCAGCAAGTCTCAGAGCACTACTTCGTCTCAGCAAGTCTCAGAGCACTACTTCGTCTCAGCAAGTCTCAGAGCACTACTTCGTCTCAGCAAGTCTCAGAGCACTACTTCGTCTCAGCAAGTCTCAGAGCACTACTTCGTCTCAGCAAGTCTCAGAGCACTACTTCGTCTCAGCAAGTCTCAAAGCAGTACATCACGACAGCATGGCCCACGACTGCCATGACTTGCTTGAAACAGTGCCTCGCCACACGATGGCTCAAATCAGTGCTTCGCCAAAGCACAAATCAATTGTTACAAGAAGATTTAAATAAGTTCATTATCTCACCACAATTAATAAGTATTGATCGTTTTGCTTCTTGTAAAAATGGACATATCTATAGATAGCATCAAATATGTCATGCTCTCTAAGTACAGAAAAAGAAATAATATTGCTGTATCAATGCAAAACATTCATGGTGTTTATGGAATATATTTTTCAAATGATAGAAATTGCAAAGAGTTTAAAAAGTGAAGACATTGTGAAGAGATTAATGGAGACACCATGACCAAGTTACGCTGTTTAGTTTCGTTTGAACATTGTATTGTTATTTATTATAATCATATATATTTGATTCTGGAGTCATCAGGGGACTAGTTTGGAAAACAGGAGACTTTAATATTATTTTAATTTGTAATCATTATGAGGTCATCAGGGGACTAGAGTGTCAAAGAGGAGGTTGTCATATTTAACATTAAATTATGATTACAGATCCAATTAATGTTAAAATATGAAATCTAAATACTCACTTATAATTATATATATATATTTCCCTCTGGGGTCATCAGGGGACTAGAGTGTCAAAAGAAAGTTTTAGTTTTTTTAAATTATTTGAATTTGTAATCAAAATTTAATCGTTTATAATAATATTTTTTTGGGGGTCATCAGGGTTCTAGAGCAGTGGTTCCCAAACTTTTTCTGTCATTTCCCCCTACACTCAGTTCAAACATCCAGATTTCCCCCTTCATGTGTACAAGAGAAAGAGCAGTATAAACACACTGAGACTATTAATTTATTTTTCAAATGTACAAATATACTGATAAACTTGTAGTTACAGAGTAAAGTGGATAGAGAGCAGTTAGTAACAACTAAGCGTAGCCATAGAGAGCGGTTAGTAACAAATAAAAGGACTTTTGTTTGCTCTTCTACTTCAGAATTAAATTAGTAAGAAGCTTCTTGCGCATCAGTGTATCAATATCAGGGTTAGTTTTGGCAAGCGTGCAATGTATGAGATTTTTTTTTATTTAGTAAGTAGTGTAATTATTTATCCCCCTGGTAGCTTCAAATTTCTCCCCAGAGGGAAATTTTCACCAGTTTGGGAATCGCTGTTCTAGAGAGTCAAACGGAAGTTTTAATATTTTAACAGTATTTTTATATGTAATAATAATTTAATCATTTATAATCATATATGTTTCATTTTGGGGTCATCAAGGGGCTAGTGTTTCAAAAAGGAGATTTTCATATTTCAACATTATTTTGATTTGTAATCAAAATTTGATAATTTATAACAATATACATTTCTTTCTGGGGTCATCAAGGTTCTAGAGTGTCAAACGGAGGTTTTAATATTTTAATAGTATTTTTATATGTAATAATAATTTAATCATAATCATATATATTTAATTCTTTGATCATCAAGGGGCTAGTGTTTCAAAAAGGATGCTTTCATATTTCAACATTATTTTAATTTGTAATCAAATCGAAATATTGTCTTGTAAGATTGAATTATTTTTATTGTGCAACGGCCTTGTAAAAATATACTTGTCATAGTTGTAAATACTGTACCTGCAAGTAATTACCTGTAATTACCTGTAAGTAACAAAGCAGCATGTTTTTGGTGTAATTTAATTAGTGGCGACTTATGCCTACGTCATTATTGCATATATGCTGTCTTGCCTGACATATTATTGTGATACATCCTCTGGAACTATATACAATATTGAGACACAAATCAATGTAGCCAAGATTTAGATACTGCATAATCTTTAATAAAAACATTGCCTTGACTTGTCTTACGACAGATCTTGACTGGAATTAGTCAATTTCTCGACAATGATACTTACCTCAGGAACGTAAATTACGTTATTTTTTGGGGTGAAGGCAGGTCGATGGTTATTTATATCTGTTATATTAATAGTGACATTTGCAGTGTTATTTTTTGATGGCATTCCATGATCAGTGGCCACCACCAACAATCTCTTTACACCCACTTTATCTAGAAGACTTGACTTCACAGAAATAATTCCTTTTGTTGGATCAATTTTAAATAAAGTGGCTTCATTTCCTTTCAGTGTGAATGACACCCGACTGTTCTCTCCACTATCTTCGTCAGTTGCCTGCACTCGCATGACAGACTGATCAGTTGGCCGATTTTCTTGCACACTTGCATAATAACTTGAAGATTGGAATTTCGGAGCGCAATCATTGACGTCAGTCACATTAATTTTAATCCAAGTACTTCCGGTGCGTGCATTTTCATCGTATTGACCATCCATGTCTTTAGCCTTAATCTCAATTCTGTAGAAAGAAACCTTTTCTCGGTTAAGTTTACCAGACACAAATATTTTTCCCTGTAAAATAAATAAATAGATTAAAAATATAAATAAAATAAAATAATTAGTTTAAAACATTTACTATTGTTTACTAAACTTACTCTCGCATCAGTAAGAAACCCGGCGAGGTGGACAAACATAACCTCGCTGCTGATCTTGAGAGGGATCTACATTCTGTGTTGGAATGGGGAAAGAAGTAACTTGTAAATTTCAATGCGTCTAAGACGAAGCTGCTGTCTGCCAATCATCACAGGCAACCCATCCTGCCTCCCATAAGCATGGACCAAGCGAGTCTCCTTGAGAGCAATGCACTGCGCCTCCTCGGCTTTACCCTCTCTTCCGATCTCAAATAGAACCATTACATTGAGTCAATAACTAAATCCACTGCTAGGAAGGTTGGGTCACTGTGTCGGGCCAGGATGTTTTTTCTGCCTGAATCCATCTTGCACATATACAAATCAACCATCCGTCCGTGCATGGAATACTGCTGTCATATATGGTCTGGCGCCCCAGCTGTTCATCTCAGTGTTCTTGATAGGCTCCAAAGGAGAATCAGTAATGTGATAGGTACTGACTTGGCTGCTTGACCCCAGCCACTTTCTCGCTGACATCACAATTTACTCCCGCATCAGTAAGAAATCCGGCGAGGTGGACAAACATAACCTCGCTGCTGATCTTGGGAGGGGTCTACATTCAGTGGTGGAATGGGGAAAGCAGTAACTTGTAAATTTCAAAGCATCTAAGACGAAGCTGCTGTCTGTCAATCATCACATGCAACCTCTCCTGCCTCCCATAAGCATGGACCAAGCGAGTCTCCCGAGGGCAATATACTGCGTCTCCTCGGTCTTACCCTCTCTTCCGATCTCAAGTGGAACCATTACATTGAGTCAATAACTCCCTCCACTGCTAGGAATGTTGGGTCATTGTGTTGGGCCAGGATGTTTTTTCTGCCTGAATTCATCTTGCACTTATACAAATAAACCTTTCGTCCGTGCATGAAATACTGCTGTCATATATGGTCAAGCAACCCCACTGTTCATCTCAGTGCTCCCAACAGGTTCCAAAGGAGAATCAGTAACGTGATAGGTACCAGCATTGCGGCTCGATTCCAGCAACTTTTTCACCGACGGGATGTGGCTTCCCCCTGTCTGTTCTATCAATATTTTCATGGCTTCTGCTTCGACGAAGTCACTGGTGCCCCAGTCACAGGAGTTTACTCTTGCAACCAGACTGGCAACTGGGTCCCACCTATTCACAGTTAAATCAACTAAATGCAGACGACAATTCTACGCCATCAGCTTCTTTTCTCGCACTTCCCACCTGTGGAACTCTTCTATATTCTTGCTATCCTGACGGCTACAACCTCCAGGAATTTAAATGCAATGTCAATACCCATCTCTTAACCACTTGACTAGTTCTTTTTACATCACCCTGTATATATTTTCCTTTCTCTCTACCTTTGCAACTGTCATCACACCTGTATTCCCATCCTTCTCTTGTTCCTTTCTTTGACACCTCCTGTAACTGGTTCGTCTTTCTCTTTACTCTCCTCTTATCTAATCTTTTACTCTTATGTAGCCCCCTGTGTATCAGTGGAGTTACCACCCTACTTAGGCGATCATGTCTCGAAACAGACATGACTGACTGGGCAGAAGATTATCCTGCAGTAGGTTGCTATTGCTTTCTGCAGTAGACTGGTTGCCATCCAAAGCTATAGAACTCAATTTGTTCTGTTATTTAACCCATAACTGGAAGGAAGAGACGGATTAATACCTTTCCTAAGAGTATTTGCGCGTAAGTGAATGCAATGAATTCACCTGGAATTCGAACTCGGCTCCCCGATTTATTGTTCCGATCCGATATCCACTGCACCACAGCGCACTAAAGAAAATATTTGTGCAAATGTTGTATTATACTCCTTTTTTTGAGTTTGTGTATTAAATTTTTTTCTATGAATTTTATGCAGTGTTTGAGTCTTGTTTTGTGATTTGCGCTTATTTTGACCTCAACGAAAAGAGAAGGGCGTGTTCCCTTTTCTCTTTTTATTCTTACCAACAAGGTTTTTGTGTTTGGCAGAAGAATTTAGATTTGATCACCAGTTAACATTTTTGGCTTTAGAGAACTTGAATCTCACAGGACAAAAATATATCTAACGAGCATGTGTAAATGGTTGGCAAAAAGGTTTTAGAAAAAATAGTAAAAAGGCAAAACTTACTTAGATATATAAAGGAAAAGAAGCTGGAGAGAGTCATGGTTTTCCACATTTTGAAGGAAAAGAGAGAAGAAGACTGACTGGTTCTTCGACATTTAAATTCGATTGCAAGGGTTCAGAAGAAAGATGTGATCTCGAGCTTTCAATGTGGTAATACGAGAGCTTGCTACGCCATGCACCACGATATACGAAATATTGAAAGTACTTCAGCTTAGAACCTTAGACAATATGAAAGCAGTCAACAAAAAAGCAATATGCTTCGAAGCAGGAATAAAATCGGTGGTTTTTTGAGGCTATATCATCTTTGAGGTTTCTACATAATAAAATAAGCTCCTTTGATAAAGTGGATGAATTTAAAAAATATTCTGAATATATTATAGATTTTGTCTATATTAATAAGAAAATCTTACTTACCGTAGTATGATTTATACTTATAGGCAACATTTGGTTACTATCGCTGTAAAAAAGCGAATAACGAATCTTAGCATTTAATCCCTTGTCAGCATCCGTAGCTTTGACAGTGAGGATTTCAGTACCATTTGAAGCATCCTCGCTTATGTTAAACGTTTTGTTATACGATCCGTCAAATATTGGGCTATTGTCATTGTAATCTAAGATAACCAATTTAATGGTCGCTGTCGATGTTCGACGTATCGGTTTTGTGTCTTTCGCTAAAACAAACAACTCCATTGTCTCGTTTGTCTCACGGTCCAAGGTTTTGTTAAGCGTGATCTCTCCTAGAAAACAAACAAACCAACATGAGAAGAAAAAAAGCTTTTTTTTAGTTCTAAAAAACTAACACTAAATACAGAAACAAAACAAGATCGAATTTACTATTATAGACATAATGCGTAAAGTCAGAAAATTGTTTTTGTTGTACACTATGTAGATTTATTCGAAGTTTCCCAAGTGGTGCAAATTTCCCGCTATAGCCCTGTTCTAAAAGAGTGGTTGATTACATTCACCGAGGCTTTTCTCATTTGTTACAGCTGCTGCTTTTTGTCTTTCTCTCTTTATTAACGACTCCCATATTGCATTTATTTCTCTGCTAGGCCTACTAAGGAGCTCATCATTACCTAGCATATGCACTGATTCTTTCAAACTGCTAACTCTTCAGTGTTGTTGGCGTTACTTGTGAAGATCTAATGTCATTTGTGTTTCTTTGTTAGCGGCAGCCATATTGTATTTATTTCTATGCTAGGCCTATTAAAGAGCCTTCCATAGCCTATCATATGCGCTGATTCTTTCTGACACTCAAGTGTTCTTGGCTTTACTCCCGAGGGCTTAATGTCATTTGTCTTTCTTAACTAGCGACCCCTATATCGCATTTATTTTTCTGCTAGGCCTACTAAATATTTCATTTATAATATTATTCTGTTTATTTGTACATATAGCTTTCCCATAGTGTAGTATCAGCCCAATTTCTAAAATTTCTGAGTTGTAATCTGTAATGCAATCTCCTGTCAATATGAGTTTCTGGGATGAGGTGCTGTCATTGGTTACAGTACACTGTGTGTCAGAATTATATGCAAATCGATTTTTTTGTTCTAACTCCGATAATTTTTAATAAAAATTAGTGAAACTTGGTACGTTATATGGCAACACTAACGCATGCGCAGATTTAAAATTTTAAGCTAATCTGCTCAATAGTAAACAAACGGCAGCCATTTTGGTGACTTGCACCCTGTTTCAGCGTGCCAACTTTATATGCAAGATGGGACGTAAAGGTGCTTTGAGTCAAGCTGAGAAGTCTAAAATTGTCCAAAGGATTCGTAATAAGATATCTACCTTAGAAATAGCCAAAGAATTGGACCGTAATCATCGTAAAATTAAAAATTTGTTACTAACCCTGAACTTTGCAACGGACGTTCTGACAAAGGGAAAATTCGTAAGAAAGCACTTGTGTCGCATTGAACCATGAGTAGTATCAAGAGAGAAGTCTGCCGTAACGCTCTTGAAACTAGCAAAAATGTTTTTGAAAACGCTGGCGTTCCTGATGTGCCCAAATCAACTCGATGCCGTATCCTGATGACGGTTGCAAAATTTGGAAAGCCAGAGGTTCGCCCTCTATGAAAGGATATCCACAAGAAAAAGAGGATGGATTGGGCAAGAAATCGCATAAAGGTAAATTTCCAAACTGTTTTGTTCACCAATGAGTGTCGAGCGACCCTTGATGGACCCGATGGGTAGAGGAGAGGATGGTACCGTAATGAGAGTCCACTTCCCCACCGGACCAGGCGTCAACATGGAGGTGGTGGTGCGATGTTTTGGGCTGCAAACATTGGTAATGGGCTGGTAAGACCATTCAGAGTCACAGATGGAGCGAAAATGACCGCCAAACTCTACATTGACTTCATTAAGGAACACCTCGAACCATGGCACAAGAAGAATTTGTCATTCCGGAAAAAGATGGTCTTCATGCATGATAAAGCACCGTCTCATTCTGCAAGGATAACCACTGAATATTTGGAGAGTGTTTTTGCCAGACATGGGAAAATAATGCAATGGCCAGCCTGTTCTCCACATTTAAATCCCACCGAAAATCTGTGAAGCTTCGGAGGAAGGCAATACACTTCCAAGGTTGACGTCTGGAATGCCGTTCTGACTGCTGCCAAAGAAATTTCATCAGATGAAATCGAAAGTTTGACATCTTCAATGGACCAAAGGCTTTTTTTTCTCTTGTTAATAAAAACGGCAATTATATACAATATTGATTGTACTATGAAACCATATTGAAGATTTTTGCTCTGTATTATTGTTGTTCCCAAATTACATATTCCTAAAATAATCAATGTTTTAATTTTCCGTCACCACTTCACTATATTTGACACTTTAGCAATGATTTGCACATAAAGTTGGCACGTTGAAACAGGCTACAAGTCACCAAAATGGCTGCCGTTTGTTTACTATTGCGCAGATTAGCTTAGAATTTTAGATCTGCGCACGTGTTAGTGTTGTCATATAACGTGCCAAGTTTCACTAACTTTTATTAAAAACTATCGGAGTTAAAATAAAAAAAATCGATTTGCATATAATTCTGGCACACAGTATATTTACATGCAAACTATTTTCCTCATCTTTGTTGTTGTTGTTGTTGTTATTACAAAGTCTTGACTGTTGTGCTCCCCGGCCTTCATTAGCTGTATGCAAATCATCATTGTGTATTCAAATTCACGAAAGTGATGTGTCGCATAAGTGCAGGGGAGGCGGAATGATTGTAATACAATCAAAGATTTAAAAACAGATTCAAAAACTTCATATGCCAAAAATAAATTTGATTTTGAAATTTAAAATACTATTATGAATTACTTGTAGTTGCATGCATGAGTTCAAGTATAAATAGTTACAAATAATTGATTAATAATTGTCCATTGTGATATTGTTCACTATATCCATCATAAAGAATATAGTAACTAGGTCCGCAAATTGAAGGAGAGAGTTATCAATGATATTCTGACCCCGCAGTTATCTCTCTTTAACTTTCTATCTGCTTGATTTGTAAATGTACTTTCTTTCCACAAAATTTGTTGAAGCGCGATAAATTTTCTTTCCGAAAATGTAACCCAGAAAAAAAAAATGTTTGGAAATAATTTGTCTAACAGATTAGCATATGAAGCATCGATCCATGTAAGAAACATTTCAAAATCTTTTGATAGAAACCAACACACAACCGTTAAATTCTATTTTAGATGTGGTGCCTGTAAACAAGAAGAAGCATCCAAAAACCGCGGTTTCTATCGCGGATCGTTTATTCCGTTATTTTTAATACAAACTAGAGCGAAACAAAATTCTGAATGTCTCGAATATATTCGTTTTCTTTTTGGTCCAGAGGTTAGGGTAAGTATGGAAAAATTTCGTTATAATGGTCGAATTCATGTTAGCTTTGTGCTGGTTTGGAACAACCAAAGAAAAGTTTGTGGTTATTTTGTTTGGAATGTTTAAACAAGGTTATGGCATATCCATTTTCTTTTTCTGAGTAAGTAAACATGAACATCGTTATGTTGATTGTGCTAGAGTTCACCATGATCAGAGTTCACCATGATCAGAGTTAGAATGACTAAAGAAAAACTTGTCTTACTTCTTCTAAAAAGTGTTGGCATTGTCATAATAGCCGAGCTCAAGTTAGTCGTGCGCTGAGTTGGAGCGATCAACGAAAAACTTGATTTTCTTCAGGGGTGAAAATTTTGAAAGACACGTGAGAATGCCATGCGTTGGAAATTGGAAAACAGATTTTGATCGTCAGCGTTCCCACAGAACAAAAAAAAAAAGTTGAAAAACCGATTTCCTACAGCAACGTCATTTTTGTAAAGTCACATATACAAGAATAATAACGTCTTCGAACAATAAGGTCAGACACTTATTCTCAACACTAACAATATTTAGCTGCCATCCCCCACTGAGGGGAAATGAGGCACAAGACTTTTTTGAAGTGGGAAATCCAAGCCCTTAAGCTCAGATAAAAATTTCTTGTCGATTTTTCCCCAGACGAGACTACCCTTCAGCGGAGCCTCGTCTGTATTCCTCTCTGCCCAAAGCTGGGATTACGACAAAGTTAGAATAGCGTCTTCCCAGCGGTAATAATATTTAGCTGCCTCCCCACTGAGGCAAAATGTGGCACAAGTCCTTTTTAATATGGGTAATCCGAGCCATATAGCTCCGGCAAATTTTTTTTTTCCGACTTTTTCTACTTCTCGGTGGAGCCTTGTCTAGGTCACTCTCTGCACAAAGGCAAAAAGTATGATAATTTCAGAGTAGTCTCTGAGCGATGCTGATAATATCAACTACCTTATCAGTGGGACAGATACCCAGGTGGATGCCGCACAACGCTATTATAGTGTGAAATTCGAGCACTTAAGCACGGGTAAAAATTTATTGTCTACTCTTATCCAGACGAGACTGCTTTTCTCTCCGCCCTAAGGCAGAGAGTCTGACAATGTCAGAGTATCGCCTGGGCGACGCTAATATCAACTACCTCCCCACTGAGGTAGATGCACGAGACCGATGCGACGCAAGGCCATTATAATCGGAAATGCGAGCCCTTAAGCACGGACAAAAAATTACTGCCCTTACTGCCCTTCAGCGGATCCTTGTTTGGGTTCCTCTCCGTCCGAAGGCAAAAAGTTCGACAACGTCAGACCAGCCCTCCTTTCTTATTCAGCCAGTTAAATACCATACGTGATAGACGCTTGGGTGATCATGTCCTGAAAGAGACATGACTGACTGGGAAGAAGATTATCCCGCAGTAGGTTGCCATTGCTTTATGCGGTAGACTGGTTGTCAGCCAAGGCTATAGAACCCAATCTGTCTTATTATTTAACCCATAACTGGAAGGAAGAGACGGATTAATACCTTTCCCAAGAGTATTAATGCGTAAGTAAATGCAAGGAATTCGACTGGAATTCGAACTCGGCTCCCCGATTTCTCGTTTCGGGCCGATATCCATTGCACCACAACGCACATCACCTTTCTTATTACATGACCCAAAAACTTCAGCTGTCTTTTCCTGGTGTTAAATTTTAGTTTCCTTCTTGTGTCCATCCTTTCCGAAACCTCGTTACTACTAACACGTTCTGTTTATGGTACTCTCATCATCCTTCTGTAGAACCATATATCGGTCTTTCCTTCATCTTTGATGAAATTGTCCAAGATTCGCTGCGACATTGAAAGACAGACTTCACATAACAATCTAGTATTCTCTTCTTTGTTTCCAGCGACATTTTCCTATCTCTTAATACTCTACTCAGTTTCTGGAATACCTTTGCATTTCTATATCGCACTTTCTGTCCTCTGTTAAAACTCTTCCCAGGTATTTAAATTTCTGCACCGGTTTGATTTTAGTATTCCCGACTTGTAAATGGCATTTTGGGAACCTCTTTTTACTGATTACAATGCATTCAGTTTTATTGTAGTTTTGTGCACGTAATCCTTCCTTTCCGCTTTCTTTAACTGCTTCCTGTAGGAGGTATTGTACTTTCTTTTCTGTATCCACTATCAGCACTGTGTCATCTGCGTAGCTTCCATTGTTAAAAATGCGACCGCTAGTTCACTCAGTTAAGTCCCTCGAGAATCCGATGTCAGCGTCTAAATGCTTGGCAAATAGACGACATATTTGCAGATTAATATTCGTAAGAATGAGTATTTGATTAACAAAGTCACCACAATTATAAGTCACCCATCCGGGTTCTAATTGCTGAGGCCGTGAAAGACGTAGAAAGAACCGTTTACTATTTTTTTCAAAAGGGATCTGCACAGCCAGGAAATAATGTCGCAGTGAAATAGTTAAATCCCAGTTTTTATTTAAGAACAAAAAGGCTTGAGGTATATAAGGGTAATGAGGAAACACACAGAACAAAATAAGGAATTTACACATTTAAAGTATCTGTAGCATGTTTCAAGACAAGTAATCAAACATTAAAAGGTCGTAGTTTTAATGATTAAGAAATGAGAATGATCACATTAAACCATCAAACACGAAGTAATATTACAAAGCGCTTAAAACAAATTGAGATTTCATTTTTCACATAAAAGTTGTACAGTTGTATTCAACAAAAATAAAAAGATATATTTTAAGGTACTTAGCTTAGGTGCTGAATAGATTTTTTTTGTTGTTCCGCTGCTCTCGGCTAATAAAATATCGGCGTGTAATTTGATACCGGCGTTATTCCGACACGTGGGACTGTCATTCTTTTTTTTTTTTTTTCACTCTTTCTCCTTTCTCTTGTCCTTTCTGCTTGATTCAACTTTCTCTGGGCATTTATATCAAAAAGGGATTTGACATCAGTTTGTTACTTTTTCTCAATTCGTAAGTCCATCTCTTTTCATTGGTTAAAATAAATTTGCACATAGGCTCACTAAACTTTGCCTTGGTCTTTTCTTCAGCCCGTAGCCAATCCCTTTCACTATTGGTCAAAATAAATTTTCGCACAGGCTCGTGAATTTGAAAACAGTGAAGAAAAAAATTTCGTATCCGCCACATTCTAAAGAACAACAAATTATATAAAAAAAATGGGGCTTACCCGTTGTTTTGTTGATTAAAAAATTCTCGTAGTTCTCTTGAAAACTGTAAGTGACACTGTCGTTCTTATCTGCGTCTGTGGCCATGACACGGGTTAACTTGCTGCCGACTGGGAGATTCTCATATAGTCGAAGGGTTGTCAAGTTGTTTAAAAACTTTGGATCGTTATCATTAATATCCAAAATTTTAAACTCTTGTTGACCTTAACAAAGGAAGAAGAAAAAAAAAACATTTTTAAACATTCAAATGCTGGAAAATTATAAACGAACAGTCATTAGAATCATCTTTCGTCCTCAGTCGAAATCATAGTATCTACAACCCCTCACAAGTACGTGCAATTTTGTATAGCTGCTATCGGGTCTTCCTTCCTAGTCTTCATGTCTATGCTAAAGACATCAGGCTTATTGATTAAAAGACATAGTATACTGATATATCCCGAAAAGGAATACAGTGTAAGAAGATCAGTTGAAGAATGGAACTCAACACCAGGAATACAATATACCAAATTTATTGTACTAAGGTTCAATAAACAATATACACAAATAGGCAAGCCACAGGTTGAAGCGGAATCGACTATCAAATAGTGAATGCCTTCGCCTAAGACCTTTTTGTATTTACTAGCCATCCCACACAAGGCCAGAGTGACACATGGTCATTTTATAGTGGGTATTCCCGGCCATATAGCCGGGCCAAAAAATCTCTGTCTATTTTTCCCCAGTCGTGATTCTACCCTTCGGCGGAACCACGACTGGGTTAGTGCTCTCTGCTCGGAAGCAGAGAGCGCCCTCTACCCGAAGGCAGAGAGCTGACAGCGTCATAGAAAAGTCAGGCGAATGCCTAAGACCTTTTTCTATTCGTACCGCTCGTTACCGTCTTTTATCAAGTAGAGCATTCTATTCTCGAAGGATGATAGGATGTTCCACTATAACATTTACATATAGGGATGTGCGTTGTGGAGCAGTGGTTATCGGCTCGGAACGTGAAATCGGAGAGCCGAGTTTGAATTCCAGGCGAATTCGTCGCATTCACTTACGCGCGAATACCCTTGCGAAAGGTGTTAATCCAATCTTTTCGCCTTCTATCTATGGATTAAATAGTAGGACAGATTGGGTTCTATAGCCTTGACTACCACAGAAAGTAATGGTAACCTACTGCAGGAAAATCTTAATTCCAGTCAGTCATATCTCTTTCGAGACATGATCGCCTAAGCATGTATCACGTATGCCACTAATCTGACTAAACTAACATTAAATTTTGAATGTATATATATATATATAAAGCAAACGGATCTCAACATGTGAAGTCACAAGTTCATTCGTCCGAAGAGATTGTGTCTCGAAACACGTGTAGCGACACAAATACCATTATGGACACTTAATATATCATACAAAAAGCAAGTAATAATTATAATAATAGCAACGATAAATCTACATTTAAACAAAGCGTTCAAGGCTTCTCGCACTTTTTCTTCTGTACCAATTTCCCTCGTTGGAAACAAACCCCGATTTCTGTTTATATATATATATATATATATATATATATATATATATATGTGTGTGTGTGTGTGTGTGTACGCATCTTCGTTCAGTCATGAATTAGAACACTCTCAGCTATTGGCGTATGTTTACATTGTATATAACACGCTAAAAGTCTGCCTTCTTCTACCGAGCGCCCATAGCTTAGTGGTAGAATCGCTGACTGATGTCAAATCCTGGCTAAAAGCAATCGGATGTCTAACTGTACTGATGAGCTGTGATACAGCGAAACAGATCTGTCTGCGGATGACGATAGAGTTTATAAAGGAAAACTCAACACGTCATATCAGTTATAAATTATAGCTCATTTCAATGAGTTTAATTAGCTGATTTACATATGCCTATCACTGGACATTTATTTTTTATTCTACACTTACAGAGGGTTACACTTTCTGTCTTTCCGTTGCTATGAAATTTCTTTAATATATTATTATTATGGGAATTGATGATGTTATTAACGTTGTTGGTACAAGAATAACTAATTTTTAATGTCATTCTCTTGCAGATTTCCCTTAGTGAGTTGTTCCGTTTAAAGTGTTTATCAACTAATTTTAGAAAGTATTGCCCAATATTAATATTAGATAGTTTACAGAATCGGGGCGGGGGTTTAAACCATATCACCCTTCTTTTTCTATGTCTATGTTTTTTGGTTCTGGCACTTTTGGGGAGGGGGGCTCTAAGTAATGCAATTCCTGTTTGAACACACTTTTTAGGGCGATGAAGCCAAGAACACTTGAGTGTCTGAAAGAATCAGCGCATATGCTAGGCTATGGAAGGCTCTTTAATAGGCCTAGCATAGAAATAAATACAATATGGCTGCCGCTAACAAAGAAACACAAATGACATTAGATCTTCACAAGTAACGCCAACAACACTGAAGAGTTAGCAGTTTGAAAGAATCAGTGCATATGCTAGGCTATGATGAGCTCCTTAGTAGGCCTAGCAGAGAAATAAATGCAATATGGGAATCGTTAATAAAGAGAGAAAGACAAAAAGCAGCCGCTCTAACAAATGAGAAAAGCCTCGGTGAATGTAATCAACCATTCTTTTAGACCATGGCTATAGCGGGAAATTTGCTCCTCTTGGGAAACTTCAAGCAAATCTACATAGTGCGTAAAGTCAGAAAATTATGTTTTTTTGTACACTATGTCTATAATAGTAAATTCGATCTTGTTTTGTTTCTGTATTTGGTGTTAGTTTTCGCTCTGCAATTTTTTTTAAATTTCTTCTCAAGTTGGTTTGTTTGTGTTATAACCGAAGGTCCATCGAAAGATAACACGGACTCGGATATAAGGTTGAATAGTATGTTCTCGGGAAACGTAGTACAAAGGTAAATGTGGACTGGAGAGTACTTTCTCTCGCAGGCGTCCTGACTCACTCATTCACTTACTATGTGGCTACTACTCAGTGACTTTTCATTCAGTGTTGGTAGCCATATTCTAAAGGTGTGGACAAGTCCATTTGTAAGTAGGTCCCCACAATAGTTTGTTTTATAGGAGAAATCACACTTGCGAAAAACTTGGATCGTGAGACAAACGAGACGATGAAGTTTGTTTTAGCGGAACATGCAAGGATGCATTCCACTGGGCTGAGGATATCCAAGGTGTTGAATCAAAGGAAGGGACGCAGTCCAAAGTGCCAAGAATCCGACTCGGAAGCGTGGTGTATACTAGACAACATCATGAGCCAAACATTACGTTAAGAGCTGGGAAGAAAGAAATATTACGAACGTTTGAACGAAACTAGTAAAATAATCTACAGGTTTTGTAAGGAAGTCTACGGAGTGAAAAGGAAAATGATAAGCCACCACCCAAAAAGAACAGACGTCAAAGGTTAATGCAGGATTTGAGAAATAAAAAAGAAATCTAAAACGGCAAATCCGTTTCGCAAATTTTGACGAGAAAGAAGGCTTTCTTAAAATCTGGCAGGACCTTAAAGAGAAACACAACGCTCTTAGCAGAGCAGAAATCAAAGGAAGAGACGAGTGAAACGAAAGAAAGACCAAGAGCGTTTCTTCCAGGAACCTTACAAATATTGCAAGGAACATATTTGATCAACCACGATCAGGTGTGCTTAAAATAGAGAAAAATATTCTAGAAGAACATTTAATAAATATGTACTCTGATCCTAAACGATATATTCCTCTAGCTCATAATAGCAATTTATTTTGGCCAGCCTTTTCTAAAGTGAAATTTGATGTGAAACCACCCACACGCGAACAAAATAAAACGCATAGTCGATAAAAGTAGGAATAAATCTACACCTGGCCTTAAACAAATGTCCTACACTTATCAGCCAACAGTGGATGATAGCTGATGGGGTGTATATACCCAAAGAAAAGAATTCCAAGGACATCAGTCAATTTCGGTCAATTTCGCTTCCAAATGTAGAAAGAAAGCTATTTTTCGTAGTTTTGGCATTGAGGTTGACCAAATACCTTTTTGACAACGAGTATATCGATACTGCAGTACAGAAGAGTGGTGTTCCATGAATAGCTGGTTGCTTAGAGCATGGAAACATGATCTGGACGGCCATTCAAAAACAAAAATTAAAAGAAAAGATTTGGATGTCATTTGGTTGGATTTAGCTAATGCCTCCGGATCACTACCTCACCAAATGATACAATTATCGTTACAAACGTATCACATTCCTGAGGAAATATCTAATATGCTAGGAACATATTTTGATGGTTTCCTCATGCGTTTCACTACAAAAGACTTTACGACTAAGTGGAATAGACTTGAAGTTGGAATTGCAATGAGATGTACAGTGTCACCAATACTTTTCGTTCTAGCAGTGCAGCTGATTCTTAAAGGGACAAACAACAAGACTGACGTTGTTGAGCTTGGTAGAGGTTGTCAAATGCCACCAGTGAAAGCGTTCATGGATGACACTACAATCCTCTCATCCAAAGTAAGTTCAACTCGCAAGATATTAAGTTTGATGGACAACCTAATAAGTTGGTGTAGAATGAAATTTAAACCAAACAAGTCCAGAAGTCTTTCTCTTAGGAAAGGAAAATTGAATAAAAACATGAATTTTGTAGTAAGCGGTCAAAGAATCCCTACTGTATCAGAAAAAGCAGTGAAAAGTTTAGGTCTGTGGTACGATCAATCCTTAAAAGATACCAACCAAGTAAAAAGAACACCCAGATCATTAGAAGATCTCCATAAGATAGATCTTTGTCCTTTAAAAGGAAAATACAAGGTATGGTACTTAGAGCATGTACTCATTCCAATTCTACTATGGCCCCTACTTGTATACGAACTTGGAATGAGTAAAATTGAGTCCATGGAAAGAAAAGTAAAGAAATATACCCGAAAATGGTTGGGTTTGCCTCCAGGTTTGTTTGATATTGCATTGTACTGGAAAGCTAAAGTTACCATTTAAATCGATTGTGGAAGAGTATAAAACTAGAAAAATCAGACTTCTTATGATGTTGGATGACTCCAACGATAAAGCAATAAAAGCATTAAATCCTACATTAAAAACGGGGAGACAGTGGAAGGTCAGAGAGACAATAACAAGTGCTAAAGACAATCTAGCTTTTAATGAAGTCATCGGATGCAGTCAAGCATGGAAACAAGGGTTAGGACTAAATGAAAGGCAATGGGGGTCAAAAACTTCTGGTAAAGATTGCCGAGACATGGTCATCCAAAATGTAAGGAACGAAGAAGATAACAAAAAACTCGTAAAAAGAGTACAACAATCACAACAAGGCCAATGGACAAACTGGGAGGAGGTTCTGAAGAAATCTATTAATTCTTTCGCACTCTATTAAAGTTTGTACCCTCTAAAAGTATATGTTTGACACTTAATCTTTTTTGACAGCTGGTACATTTCGGGGATTCTGTGCCCTCCAGTAAATGATGGTGCATGATGTAGGTATGGCCTATGTGAAGGCGGGTCAGCAAAACCTGTCCTCTTCTATTTCTGTATTGAATGTTCCATTCTCCAATAGTGGATTTTATATTTTGGAGTTTGTTGTTAGTGTATCTATCCCAATAATTTTGTCACTTTTTAAAAATTATTCTCTTCACTACAGCTTTAAAATCAGTATAAGGAATTTTGATTTTTGCTATTTTATATTTCTTTGCTTCCAAGTCTGTCCTGTCATTTCCCTGAATACCTACATGGCTTGGGATCCAACAAAAGATTGTTTCTTTGCTTTTAGTTAAATTATACATTGTTTAATATTTGTGGCATTAAAATATCAGAAAGTTTTTTGTTTTTTAAAGCAGTAAGCACAGATAACGAGTCTGTGAAGATTATGAATTTGTTGCGATGGGTTGTAGTTATTATATCAAGTGACAAATTAATATCAATTATTTCAGCACCATATATGGAAGCTGTATTTAGTAATCTTTTACGTTTCTTCTGATCTTTAAGTATGGCAGCAGATACAACTTTATTTTCATTTTTTGCTCCATCTGTATATACATAAAGGTAGTCTGGATGGTTATTTTTTATGTCAAGTATTTCTGATTGGTATACGATTGGGTTAGTTTTGTATTTTGTGTATTTTGTCAGATCAAGAATAACTTTCGGTTGATTTATTATCCAGGATGGTGTAGAAGATAGAGTTGATTCGTGAACTTGCGTTGTATCTATTTGGTTCTCTTGTATGATTTCTTTAATCCGTAACCTGAAAGGTTTGATAGCCGTTTCTTTTTGATGAAAAAGCTCTGTGTATTGCGGTTGGAAAATAGTACTGAAAGCTGGATTTAGAAGGCATGATGAAAGTTTAAGGTAATATTACAGAGCGAGTTTTTCCTGCCTCAAGAGGTGGTATATTTGCTACTGTGTACAAGCTCTTAACAGGAGAGGTGCTATATGCTCCAAGAGCTAATCTAATTCCATGGTAATGTATCGTATTTAGTTTTTTCAAATATGTTTTTCTGGTTGCTTCTAAATGAAGCCGCCATAATCAAGTTTTGATCTGATTAAAGGGCGATACAATTTTTATTAATGTTTCTTTGCTTCCTCCCCAATCAGTATGTGCTGTAGTTCTGAGTAATTGTATGGTTTTATTGCATTTCATTCTCAAGTATTTAATATGGGGAATAAAGGAGAGTTTGCGGTCAAAAATGACTCCCAGGTATTTGTAATGATCTACTACTGGGATTTCGGTATTATCGATTTTCAGTACTGAGTCAAGATGGTGTTTACGTAGGTTGCAGAAGTGGACACATTTCGTTTTTTCTTTTGAAAATGTTAGTCCATTTTCTGTGGGTCATTTGTTTAGCTTATCGAGGCAGATCTGAAGTTGTCTTTCAATCTGATTCATGTTTTTTGCTTTATAACATATCAGGAAATCATTCACATATAAAGCACAGTTTGTTTCTCTGTTTAGGTTTTTTACAATATAGTTTATTTTTATATTAAATAACGTAACAGACAATATACTACCTTGAGGTACACCCATTTCTTGTTTCTTTTCTTCAGAGAAGATATTTCCTATTCGGAATTTAACTTTTCTATCTTCTAGGAAGTTTTTAATAAATACAGGCATTCTACCCTCTAGTCCAAGGTTTTTGAGGTATCTTACTATACCATATTTCCATGTTGTATCATATGCCTTTTCTAGATCGAAGAAGACAGCCACTATACGTTCTTTTTTAATAGAAGCCTTTCTGATAAATGTTTCTAATCTGATCAGATGATCTATTGGGCTTCTTTGGCTTCTAAAACGGGATTGATATTTGGTTATTAATTTGTTTTTTTCTAGGTACCATGTCAATCTGGCATTGATCATCCGCTCTAGTGTTTTGCACACACAACTGCTAAGAGCAATGGGACTGTAATTTTTTGCATTTGTTACGTCTGAACGGTTTTTGTAACGGTATAACTGTGCTTTGTTTCCATATTTTAGAGAAATTCCCACTTTTCCATATGTTATTGTATATTTGTAGGAGTTATTTTTGTGAGGTTTCTGGTAATTCTTTTAGGAATTGATAATGAATCTTATCTGGTCCAACTGCAGTATTGTGGGCCTTGTTAAGAGATTCTTTTAGTTCTATTATTAAAAAAATCTGATTACAGGTTTCTGTATTTTTGTTTTGAAATTTTATTTTTACTCTTTCTGTTCTGGTTTTTATGGTTTGGAAGTTTTTACTTCAAATGCACCCAGGTTGGGGAAAGTCAACAGAAAAACTCAAGAATTTTCTTTTTTTTTTAGCTTAACAGGCTCTGGAATGAGGCTAGCAAGCACTACCAGGGTCAGGTAGTTAGAAATAAGTTAACAATGAGGCCGCAAACATGGGCGCAGAAATGCGTAAGGAAGAGATTCGTCGAGATTCAAATTGATACATTCGGGAGGTAGATCCACCGGATGGCGTAACCTGAGGTCGAACGAGGACACATGTAAACATTTCATGATAGTTTACCCTATGAATTGTATATGAGGCTGTAACACACCTCTGTGCCGATTTTGACTGCTTCCGGCAGTGGTCAATCCCCGATTGAGTCACCAGGTGTGTGATCACGCTGTTGAAAAAAGGCAAGGGCAGTGGGCGGGATTTATAACTATGCTAAACTGTGTTAAAGATTTTGGCCAAGATCCTTACGGACCCTTTGTAGTCAGTTGCCGGGGTTCTGTTGGGAACTGACCTGTGAAAGGCTGAACAATTCAGAGCAACCTGCATCTTGTCTGCACGATCCTAGAGGGTGTAGAAGACGGCGAGCAAACCGCGTTGATCATTTTGATACAAAAGTCGCTTGAACAGTAGGAAAAGGTCACTAACACCATAAT
Organism: Ascarosepion bandense; assembly: GCA_037127315.1. Taxonomy (NCBI): domain Eukaryota; kingdom Metazoa; phylum Mollusca; class Cephalopoda; order Sepiida; family Sepiidae; genus Ascarosepion; species Ascarosepion bandense. The sequence goes on from JBBBDQ010000434.1 coordinate 957,051, forward strand.
TAACCGCAACAAGTCTTCCGGCTTGTGGCCAGGTACCTGGAAAGTGCTCGCTCTTCTGCGGATCTTTAGTTGGACTGACAGACCTGTCCGCATTCTTAGAGCGTGGTTCGAGCATAGGGTCCAGTTGAAAAAGAACTGGTCAGAGGTACAGGTAAAAGTCAGGGTGGCGGCCCGGTTTGGCTTCGACAGCGGTTGTCCATGAAGGGTAAAGCTGAGACGTTTTTTTCTTATCCTTTACCTGTTGTCTGTCCTGCTCTGTAGGCAACGTCCGTGTTATGGGGTGCTGGGAATGCCACACTTGGCAAGTTGCAGACACACCTCGAGGTTGTCGTTCCTATACCACACATTGACAGAGGACTCGATTTTGGAAGGGGTGTTAAGGAACCCTTCAAGCTTTATCACCATTCCTCTTGGTTCTAGTGCTGAGCGTTTACATAAGCTCCAGAATAAATCGAGTTTCCTCACAGTGTCTAGAGTCTTTGCGGATCATTTTCCGGCTATTTATTGAAACTGATAGCAGTTCTTTAACTACTTGTTACTAAAAATACTAAAACAGCCTCCTTTAAATGAAACAAGCAGTTCTGTAACTATCTGTTACCAGACATTTATAATACTTCCTTGTAACATGCTTTTTAAGGTGACAGAATTTCGTAAGCCACATTCAAAAGGTCGGTTACCTACTATATCGACACCCAATATTTTATTGCCGTAGCAAAACCATTTAGGAAGCTTACAAAAAATACGTAAATGGGAGTGTATGTAAAGGTATCCTATTTCGTACGTACGTTGCATGTAAAAAGCTCTACTAATTATGTTGGGGGACGTCAGAGACGACTCTTAACTGATAGTTACTACCTTGGGACAGGCGATAGGTAGTCGGCCGAGTAGTCGCCCTGAGAGGAAACGAGACACGTCTTATCCTTAATGTATCCTGCGGGTAAAGAGAAAACAAAAATAGTCTATTTCTAGCTGCCCTCCAATCGGACAATCTACACAACCAATCAAAATAATACCCAGTCTAAATTCTTCAAGTCTGTGTGCTTCTCCATATTTAAAATCGCTAGAAGTCCACATCGTCAACAAACATTTTGATTTGACCCTCAGTGTCAAAGACGTAATAAGTGGTCTGATAGCAGTGACGCAAAACAGCACTGATGTCATTAACGCCCCAGAAAAGCAATGAATAAGTGGTCTGATAGCAGTGACGCAAAACAGCACTGATGTCATTAACGCCCCAGAAAAGCAATGAATAAGTGGTCTGATAGCAGTGACGCAAAACAGCACTGATGTCATTAACGCCCCAGAAAAGCAATGAATAAGTGGTCTGATAGCAGTGACGCAAAACAGCACTGATGTCATTAACGCCCCAGAAAAGCAATGAATAAGTGGTCTGATAGCAGTGAACGCCCCAAAACAATGTAACTGATGTCAGTTAACGCCCCAGAAAAGCAATGAATGCAATGTCATACCAGTAATAACCATAAAAAAACTTTCAAAATCTTCGATCGTGATCTCAAGCTATAAAAATAAAAATGTACTTGTCCGTTTGTTACTATCCGTTAATCTAGAAAATGGCTGCACCAATAGTTTTGAAATTTTACTATAGCATTTTAATCAAATACGAGCATATTTTTATATAACTAATATAAAAAAATATTACAATATTAAAAAAAAATATTTTGCAAACTCGATTAGAGCCGATGAGAGCGGAAGTGAAAAACTTTCATTTCAATATGGACGCCTTTACAGACAACTTTGTTATTTCATAGAAAAACTCTACATTTAAGGTAAACGAAATTATATATTCTAGAATTTCTCTGATGAAATACGAAATTCATACACATACGATCTATATAAATAATTATAAACGATTCTCAAACTTAATGCACAATTCCCATTTTGTTGTTTTAGCAATGAAATTTCTTGTTTTATTTATTTTTTTTAAACCTAAGTCCTTTTTTATATTTCTATTTTGGCGGGGTAAACAATAGTTTTAGTTGAAGAACCAAAGGTGTTATATATAACTTATGATGACTGGATGGAAATGTGTGAAACTGAACTATTTACCATGTTTTTGTTTACGAAAGTAACTTGAAAATTTATGCAGTACTTAACTGAGAGTTCAAAAGCAAAGTAATATAAAGAAATTCAAATGAAATAAAAATATAAAAAAGAAAGTACCTCTTGAAAGCTGAGGACCGCCCACAGCGTTTGTGTCGTTCACTTCAATTCCAACGGAAATAAATTCAGCCGTTTCACGATCTAATGTTTTCTTCAAAAAAATTTCACCAGTGTTCTCATCTATACGAAAATAATCCTAAAATATAAAAACAAATAAATATATCTTGGGTATTTAAATAAATAGACGCAATAACTCAGGCCACACTTGCTCCACCTAGACATATACATTTTTGGATTCTGAATGACCCCGAGATTGAAAATCTGCCCGCCATGTAGTGCTTTTATATCCAACATTGGGATCTATGTCCGAATGAGCGGGGAACAGTGAAAAATTCGAATTTTGAAATGACTTTAAAAAATGTTGATTTAAAAATAATAATTTATATTGAGTTTAAAGTAACATAAAATCTTTGTGAATTAAAAAAAAAAACATTTTAAATTCAGTTTAAAATATCTCTTTAATTGGGAATTGAGAAAAACAATTTTATTTCTTCTAAATGCTAAGGAATCAGAGTTAAAGTGAAAGGTTTCGTGACGTGAGGCTTTGGAGTTCCACAGTGTTTGTGATTTGAATGTAGGATAAGGAACAAATATGAAATGTTTATAAAACTAACATCGTTTGCTTTTATCAAAACTTCATCAGAGAATATGTAAGAGAAAAATAAAAGTCTATCTTTCAAATTTTTTGTGGTTGATTTTCATTGGTTAAGAAGGCCTTACGTACAAGCACAAGCAGCGTTCGTGTGTACAAGTCGTGTGTGTAGATGTGTGTCAAAATTCTAGTTTGTCTCTACCGGAGGATAATGTATATTTGTTACTTTCTATATTTCTGAAATGAGGTATTGTAATTATTTACACTGTTCGGACTGCTGTCCTCATCTTTGTTGCCATATTCACTTTCAACATCTGTCTAGATTTCCGAGAAAAATATTGTAATTATGTGCGTTGTGGTGCAGTGGATATTGGCTCGGAACGAGAAATCGGGGAGCCGAGTTCGAATTTCAGTTGAATTCATTGCATTCACTTATACGCAAATACCCTTGGGAAAGGTATTAATCTTTCTCTTCCCTCCATTTATGGGTTAAATAACAGGACAAATTGCGTTCTCTAGCCTTGGCTGGCAACCAGTCTTCTGCCAGAAGCAATGGCAACCTACTGCGGGATAATTTTCTGCTTAGTCAGTCATGTCTCTTTCGAGACATGATCGCCCAAGCATATTTCACGTATGGTACTTAACTGAATTATTTCTATTATTTACAATGTTCGAACTGTGATCCTCAACTTTGTTGTCATATTCACCTTCAATATCTGCCTATATTTCTGAGATGAGGAATCGTAACTATTTACATATTTCGGAGTATTGTCCTAATCTTTGTTTCCATATTCACAACGTTTCGGCCTTCTTCAGATGATTGAAATTTCGAACTGAACCGTTTATTTCGTTCACTGGAGTAGATTGTTCTAGTTCCATGTTCATTCTCTTCCGGATATCTCAGAATCAATTATTTCCTTTTAAATCAGAATTCTTGTTCTGTTGTAGCCAGGTATTGAAATTGTGGAATAGAAATTAAGAATTAAAATGAACCTTCTTCACTTTTACAAAAATTCTTAATGACGTTTGAAATCCTGGTTTTCCCAATTAGAAAAAGGATTGACAATGTGCTCAAAGAAAAAATCGAAACCGGATTTCGCAAGTAGATGTTAAATTCATATTCTGACCAATGGGAGCGACTTGCAAAGACTTGAAGATTTAGCGATCAAGTGCGAAAATCTAAATTACAATAAAAGGCTCTGATCAGCGCCAGTCAGTCAGTCAGAGATGGAAGCAGCAGAGACGACAAACTAAAATATAACGGGGGACACAGGAGGTGCCAACGAGGTAACTACCATTTTTCCCCTCACTTTCCAGCAAATCCGAGCGAATATTTTATAGCTAATAGAATTTAATACTTTTAAAGGTTTTTTTTTATTGCCTTTAGACTTTCTTAATTTGTGAAAATATATTACTTTGTCAACGCAAACGATTCCCGTTGATTTAAACACTTGTTATAAGTTTCTTTGTTTGTTATAACTATTTATGTAAATTTTGTTTATTTTCTTATTTTTTCGGATTTTGTAATGATCTATTCTTGAGTACATTCTTCCTCGGTGTGCTCATGTTATTTGTTTGTCTTAATTGCAGCTTTCACAGCTGCACAAGTAACTGTAAAAGAAACCTTTTACAATATATACCCGCAGTTGTTACGCATGTTTCATATGACAATGACAATGGCAATTACATTGTGTCAAAGACATTTCAAGCGTTTTCTTTTAATTTTAAGTCTACGTGTCCGTTTTAAAACATCCTGGTTGCTATGGTATTATCAAGAACTACATCACTTAAGTCGATATTTGTGATGTTTGACATGTTAAAACAAAACAAAAAAAAATAATCAACAGATTCTCAAATAAAAGATCTCATCGTCTGCTATCCCAATCTGATTCATTTACAAAACATCGTTTATCAGGTTTGATAAATGATTAACGAAGTGTAATATTATTTCTGGTGCAAAGAAATGGAGAACATTATTTTTTTCTTTCTTCTTCACTCGTTACAAGCTAGGCGAGGAATAGTCTAAGAGACCACCTACGAAAAATAGATATGACTCTTAAGTGCTGGTTACAGGGCTTGGATAAACATTTTTATCGCAAAGATCGGAAAAACCGTTTTCGCGAAAAGTGAGTCTTGTTTATTAAAAAACCATTGATAAAAACGACAGCGAGCGGTCTAAAAAAAAAAAACACACAACAGACTTACCTCGGGCATGAGCGACTTTATGACCCCGAGGGACAGCCACCCCCTTGGTGAGAAAGAGAAGAAATTCCCTTGAAAATTAAGTCTCTTTGTTCTTTGAATTATCAAAAAATTTGTCGCAAAATTCCACAAAGATAAACATGGTTTTCTTGTCGACACGAACCGGTGGGGGTTCACATAACATCATCTATAATGCTTGACCCTTCCTTAATTATTTCTTCCGTTCATTACACCACACTCTCTACATGAGCTTTTCCTTCCCCTTCATTTTTTTACACTCCTCAGCCTTTCGCTCACCGTTGTCAAACGGAAGGGTAGTAAAGAGTGAGAGAGTAGGAGGAGAGGGCTTATAGCATTATCGTATCAGTAGCAGCTTAAGCTGGTGGCTGTAGAGTAAGCGCGCGCGCGTGCACGCGCGTGTGTGTGTACTGTCAGTCAGTTAAGTGCCATACGTGATACACGCTTGGGCGATCATGTCTCGAAAGAGACATGACTGACTGGGCAGAAGATTATCCCGCAGTAGGTTGCCATTGCTTTCTGCGGCAGATTGGTTGCCGACCAAGGCTATAGAACCCAATCTGTCCTGCTATTTAACCCATAACTGGAAGGAAGAGATGGATTAATACCTTTCCCAAGGGTATTTGCGCGTAAGTGAATACAATGGATTCAACTGGAATTCGAACTCGGTTCCCCGGCTTCTCGTTCCGAGCCGATATCCACTGTACCACAACGCACATCCTGTACTGTGTGTGTACTGTACAATATAGTAAAAATAGGTAGGTTTGTTGTCGTATCTCGCGACCTAATAACGAAATTTCTGGCCTCTACACCCTTGGCCATTACTCAGTTGGTCTTTGCTGTTTACAATGGACACAGGAGCCTTTAAAATAACTATTTTTTTAATTTTTGAATCGCTTTTAACATTTTTGAAATTTTGTCAAAGTTTTGTTTTGATTTGAGTTAGCGGCTAAAGAAACGTTACGAATGTTCTACAATGGAAACGTAATGATTGCATCACAATTTTTCTTTCTGTGACAAACACATTCATTTGGAAATTCTCGCAAAAATCAAATAATTGTCGGATATCAGTACTCATTCACAAAGGAAGGAAATTATTTTTGAAAATATTATTTTTTAAAAATCTTGATAAAATATTTAAAATGGACACAGAAGCCATGATTTTTCAGTAATAAAAAAAAACCATTTTCTCTTTCAAAATCTCTCATAGTAAAGTAGCTTGTATGGACATTACTTTTATAGATATTTTAATAAAATTACACTCTGTGTTATCGTTATTTTATTATCCAATACCTTTATGTTTGAAGACGTTACTATCATTTGGATGTGCGTTGTGGTACAGTGGATATCGGCTCGGAACGAGAAACCGGGGAGCCGAGTTCGAATTCCAGTTGAATCCATTGTATTCACTTACGCGCAAATACCCTTAGAAAAGGTATTAATCCGTCTCTCTCTTCCTTCCAGTTATGGGTTAAATGGCAGGACATTGGTCGGCAACCAGTCTACCGCAGAAAGCAATGGCAACCTACTGCGGGATAATCTTCTGCCCAGTCAGTCATGTCTCTTTCGAGACATGATCGCCCAAGCGTGTATCACGTATGGCACTTTAACTGACTGACTATCATTTGTAGCACGACAAAGTAAAATTTTTCCAGGAAATCATAATTATCCTTCGGAGGAAATTCCACGGGCCCCGCTTTATTCTAAAAATGCTGTTTTAGAAAAAAAATGTCTCTTAAAACTTATATCCGTTCAACCAGAGGTGGTGAATATTTTTCTCTGATATTTTCCATGAGGGAAAGTCTCTGTTTTATATAAAACACATCATGATTTTATATATTTATCAGGCACACATTTCAACCGCCCTTATTGCAATTTGATTCTCTTATCTGCAGTTTGATCCCTTTTAGATGCAACTAGCAGTATAGTCCGACGTTGCTCGGGTGTAATGAAACCTTTAAAACTAATCCATGGTCCTGGAGCTCAGACTCTTTGGACGTTGGCACGAAAGACTAAAAAGCAATAGTTGTTTCTAGGTAAAGCGAAACCGTAGGATGAAAGAAAAATGAATGGATGTAAGTCAAATTTTGATTTCCTGTTATCGATATCAAATAAGTTTTTTTTCGTCGTAAACTGAATTTTGAAGGCTAAATAAGTCCTCTGAATAAATGGTATCATGGCTGAAACTAAGAACTACAATTATACCTACTTAGAGCCAAACCCAAAGCAAAAACTAAAATAAAAGGGCTGAAAAAAATACAGACATACAGGCAGATAAACAGACACACACAAAAACATCTTGCCTTTTATATATATTAATATATTATCGATTTTCTGCACTATTGTAAGAACTGCCACCTTGAAACTTCTGAATATCGTTTCTTATGTCTTTGTCTATGAGTGTATCAAATTTGATTAAAATCGGACTACTCCTTCTATAATCCGATTTTTTTCGATTATCGATTTTCATTGGGAGTACTTCGACACAAAACCTAGCTAAGAACGCTCGCAGACGCTTATAGTACAACTGTGTAAATTTTCAAGAAAACCCGTTCAGTCTTTTCGGAGTCTATAGGTAATGGACGCGCGCGCACACACACACACACACACACAGACACATACAAAGTTCCATTTATAAATAAGTTTAGATCAGGCACACATTTCAATCGCCTTTATTGCAATTTCATTCTCTTATCTGTACTTTGATTACTTTTATGTGCAATTTGATTCCACCTAACCGAACATGCCTCGTGCTCTGATAACAACGAAATATCTCAGGAAAAGAAGAGCAGTCCTTTATGCATTGTTTTTCTTATTCTGTTAGCATTTCTTAGATATTTCCCTTAATTATTTGAAAAGCAGAAATCTTTTTACCTATCGTCAGTTACGCACTTCTCCTCGGTCTTTTGAATAGCAAAATTGTTGTCTGTTCCTTTCAAAGTCGACTTAAATTCTTTACTTCTAATGTTTCAACCTGAAACTCTGGCAATAAAAATGAAGTCAACAGTCCAAACAATGTAAATAATTACAATGCCTCAAATCAGAAATATTGACAGATATTTAAGGTGAATGTGGCAACAAAGATGAGGACAATAGTCCGAACAATGTAAATAATGTAAATAATTAAATTACCACATATCAAAAATATAGACAGATATTGAAGGTGAATATGGTAACAAAGATGGAGACAGCAGTCTGAATAGTGTAAATAATTAAAATGCCTTAGAAATATAGAGAAATATTGAAGGTGAATATGGCAACAAAGATGAGGACAGCAGTCTGAATAGTGTACATAATTACAATGCCTTAGAAATTGTCATAGATAAAACCCGACCGATTCACCCGGCAGGCAGTGGCGTCAATTTCTTGGCGAGAAGCTGAAGCAGAGAGAAACAGTGAAAAGGTGGAAGGAGGAAAGTGGAGGAGGAAGACGAAGAGGCGTAGCAAGAAACCAGCTGGGAGAGCTTTGGATTGAAATCCAACGGTCCCTGGTTCGATCCCTGGCTCAGCACTCATTAGAAGAAAGTGTGCAACAAGCTATTTCGGCATAATGGGGGACAGGTTCGACCTGAAATTGATTCCAGAGTTCAGTGGCTCGACCCCAGTACTTGACTGGGTGGAAAAAGTGGAACTGCATTGTCTCTTGTCTGGTGTCAAAAGCATTGAACATGTGATTCCTCTGCGTTTGTCCGGTGGGGCTTTCGCTGTGTATCAACAGCTCAGTGCTGAGGAAAAACAGAATTATGAGAGGATCAAGGCAGCCCTATACAAAGCGTTTGCTATCGACCCCGCCACTGCCTGGGACCAATTTGAGGCAAGACAATTACATCCTGGCGAAACTGTGGACGTATATTTGGCCGAGCTGACGAAGTTGACGGTGTTGTTCGGTGGGCTGCCCGAGCGGGCCTTGGCATATAAATTTCTGGCGGGGCTCCCAACCGGAGCAAAACAGCTCCTGCGGGCGAGCTCAAACATAACCTCGTTGTCCCTTAATGACCTGGTGGACCGAGACAGAACCGTGATGAAGGATAATTTCGAGCTGAGAGATCCGGTAATCGCCGTTGCACAATCCACACCGAGTGATGATAAACCGTCTCAGGGGCTTAGCCCGCGTGGTGGGGTCGTGTGTTATAGGTGCGATGGCCAGGGCCACATTGCAAGGAACTGCAGACGGCGACTGACAGCTGTTCGCTGCTACCGGTGTAATGAAACTGGACATATGGCCCGGGATTGTGCGGGAAACGGGGCCGGGGAAAAGGTGCCGGCGTCGACCTTTCCTCAAAGCAGAAATTAGAGGCGCTTCCGATCATTCAGGTCTATGTCAACGAGACATTGTGCTCAGCACTCCTCGATTCCGGGTGCTCCCGCACCATAGTGTTCGTGGACCTCTGCCGCACTTGGAAGGAGAAGGGTGTCAGGGTAACCACCATCAGTGGAGAATCGCGGACATGTTGCGGGGTGGGTGCGATAAACATCCGTACAAGAACAGGAAACTCGGCCAACGTCGAGGCGCTAGTAGCGCTCAAAAAACCACTGAACTTTGACCTGCTTCTAGGCTATGATGCCATCAGAGCCCTAGGTGGTGTTCACATAACGCAGACGGGGGCAGTGCAGTTTCAGGAGAAGACCCCAGTGTGCGCAGCGCTGAGGATCGACCAGCCAGACTTTAGTGTCGAATTTGACCAGCACCAGAAGGCTTGGACCGCCTCATGGAAGTGGTCGGGAAATCAGGAGCCAGCAAAATTGCGGAACGAAGTAGCCGAGTACCATGTGCCCGACCAAATAAGGCCTGCATACGAAGAGGAGCTTCGTGAATGGATCAAGGATGGCTGGTTAATTCCTTACCCCTATGAGAAACTTGGACCTCCCAAAGGTTTGATCCCGCTGATGGCGGTTACTCAGCACAACAAAGCAAAAGTGAGGCCAGTGATGGACTACCGCGAACTAAATGCGCATGTTGATGCATTTACGGCAGATGCTGATGTTTGCGCCAGCAAGCTACGAGAATGGCGCCAGCAGGGTTCCAATGTGTCCCTGCTGGATCTAAGAAAAGCGTATCTGCAGGTCCGGGTCAGCGAGACGATGTGGCTGTTTCAGACGGTGGTGTTTGCCGGCAGAAGGTACTGCCTTACCAGACTGGGCTTCGGGCTGAACGTGGCACCCCAAATAATGAAGACCATAGTCAACGCTGTGTTGTCACAGCAAGAAACAATGAAAGAGGGGACATCGACGTACCTTGATGACATATACGTGAACGAAGACGTTGTATCATCATCACGCGTAAGGACCAAACTGGCCGAGTTTGGCCTGATTTGCAAGGACCCGGAACATTTGGAGGATGGCGCCCGTGTCTTGGGCCTGAAAGTTCGAAAGGAGCGGGGGACCTTGAAGTGGGGGCGCGGAACTGCAGTTCCTGAAGTACCCGAAGTCTTCACGAGACGAGTGGTCTTCTCCCTGTGTGGAAAACTTGTGGGGCACCTACCAGTGTGTGGATGGACTCGTGTAGCAACAGGCAGCATAAAAAGGAGGGCAAGCGCAGTCACCAAAGACTGGGATGATGAAACGACGGACGATCTGTTGGTTCGCATGGTGAAGGAGACCATCGCAAGGGTAAAGCAGGATGACCCCGCAAAGGGAGACTGGTGCGTGCAGGGAGACGAATTGAGTGTGTGGGTGGATGCGAGCTCTGTGGCGATTGGTGTGCTGCTGGAGAAGAACGGAGCTGCGATTGAGGACGCCTGCTGGCTACGACCAACGAATGACGCTGCTCACATCAACCTGGCAGAGCTCGATGCGGTGACGAAAGGCACCAACCTGGCACTCCAGTGGAAAGTCAAGAAATTACACATACACACAGATTCGCTGTGCGTGTACCACTGGATATCGAACACACTGACAGGTAAGGCCAGGGTGCGCACCAAGGCGGCCAGCGAGATGCTGATCAGACGGAGGTTGGAGACCATAAGAAAGCTAGTAACAGAGTACAATCTGTCTGTGGATGTGGTACTTGTCACCTCAAACTGCAACTTCGCTAATTGAGGCACCCGAGTGAGCCTCAGAGATGGATTGACGCCGTGAAGAAAGAAGCTGGGCCAGTACCGTTACTATGTGCTGCCTCTCTTGAGGCGGCGGACAAAATCAGGGAAATACACCACATCAGTGGGCACCCCGGAGTGAGACGGACATGCTATTTTGTACAATTGACCAATCCGTCAGTGTCAAAAAGTGCAGTGAGAGCGGTGGTCAAGGAATGCCAAACATGCCAGTCGATCGACTCCGCTCCAGCGAGATGGCGGAGGGGTCGGCTGGGAACAGACACGAATTGGAGCCGACTGGGTATGGACATAACCCATTATGGCAGCCAGCACTTCCTCACACTAATAGATTGCGGACCGACGAGGTTCGCAATCTGGCGCCCGTTGGCAAGACAGGACTCCTCCAGTGTCATCCGTGAATTGGAATCCATATTTTACGAAAGGGGGCCGCCTGAAGAGATCCTCACGGACAACGACACTGCCTTCTGCAGCGTAGAGTTTAGGCGTTTTGTAGACGAGTGGGGGATCAGGCTCAGACACCGATGTGCATATGTGCCGAGTGGCAACGGCATAGCAGAGCGGTGCCACCGAGGCGTGAAGAGGACCGCGGCCAGGAAGGCGTGCACTATTTCAGAAGCGGTCTATAGATATAATGCAACACCGAGGGATGCTGTGACTGCAGTGAGCGCACCCGCCAATGCGATCCATCGCTACCGAGTGCGCATCAAGGGCATTGACGCGCGTCTGCCTGATCGGCGGGGAACAAGAGGGTCGTATGAATTAGAGGACACCGTCTGGGTGAAGCCTCCCAATAGCCGGTGCACCACCAGTTTTCGAAGGGGACGAATCACCGGCATCGTCAGTGAGCAGGCCGTGCTGGTTGATGGTACTCCACGCCATGTGAGGGACATTCGGCCCGCCCTGAATACAAATCCGTTGATAAGTAGCGACAGTGGTGAATCATCCAATGACGAACTGTGGATCCGACCTACGCCCCGCGAGTCTGATGATCCGACTGCGAACCCCGACGCTGTTGCCGATAATTCCGATGCCACTTCTGAGAGCTCAGATGAAGAAATCCAGACAATCCCCCTTCGTAGGAGTGCCCGCAACAAGCGGCCACGTCCGCCTTGCCACATGTGTGGTCTTGAGACCAGTGGGGAGTGTGAACATGAAAGGGAGACTAGCGGCGGCTCTGGAAAAAAGAGGGTTCGTTTGTGTCTGGCGTGCAGGGCAGTAATCGGATCCAAAGAAAGAAGCACCGCCATCATATAGAAAAAAAAATACTCACCGCTGTCTTAATAATCCACCTTCAGCCCATTCTAAAGGAAAAAAGAGAGGGGGCCCCCGAGCGGAATTTTTATAGACTGAGGAAATGGATTATGGGTAGAGTGTCATAGATAAAACCCGACCGATTCACCCGGCAGGCAGTGGCGTCAATTTCTTGGCGAGAAGCTGAAGCAGAGAGAAACAGTGAAAAGGTGGAAGGAGGAAAGTGGAAGGAGGAAAGTGGAGGAGGAAGACGAAGAGGCGTAGCAAGAAACCAGCTGGGAGAGCTTTGGATTGAAATCCAACGGTCCCTGGTTCGATCCCTGGCTCAGCACTCATTAGAAGAAAGTGTGCAACAGAAATATAGACAGATATTGAAGGTGAATATGGCAACAAAGATGAAGACAACACTTCGAACAATGTAAATAGTATAAATAATTACAATAACTCATCTCAGAAATATAGACAGATGTTGAAGATGAACATTTATTTACTATTGAATTTTTGTTTTGTCAATTGGAGTAGATCAGTTTGCTTATCGTCCACTTTACACTTTTTTTTTTTTTTTTTAGCTGGTGCAGAGGTTTTTCTGTTGTTTACTGTTAAAGGATTGGGTTTCCAATTCCTTCTAAAGCCTTTTCAGTATGTAGTCACACTATCATCAATGGCTCTTGGGCCTTGTACAGAGTGATTATCATTTTAAACAATCGCAATAAAGTTAATTATATGGGCATTAACTATATAAACTTTACACACAAAAAATATAACTAATATAATCGTATTTTTTTTATATTAATGCCATTTTTTACATGTGTGGTCATGTCACGTCTCCTGTAACCCATGAGGGTCGTAAAAGCATCACGTGTACTTCAGCCAGAGCAACAATAATGTGTCTAGTGAAAGATGGCCCCATCTCTTTTCAGGTTAGTTTTTGAATTAGAGTTTTCCTTCTCCCAAACTGGTTGCCACACCAAGCGAGCGTCGACAACGTTATTTAACCCAGTGTTTTCGAAACTTTTCTTCCTTGTTACTCATTTTTGGCATCAAAATAATTTCAGGCCTACGTAAGCACAAATAGAAATTCTATTTATTAGGAAATGCATTTTATTTACAAAAGCAAAAAGCTAAAAGAAAATATAAATCCTGACTAAAACGATTGATGGGAGGAAATTTAAATTCAATTTTAAATATATCAGACGAAAAAATCTAAAACAGGCAAAATGCGTGATATATTTAAAATAACTAATAGTGGTAAGCTGGATTAACGGTGTTGATATAAGACAAGTGAAAAATATTATTGTTAATTCTGTCATATTGTAACTCAGTAACTGACATTAAATTCTTAAAAGTATGCGGGTCTCAAATAGATGAAAAATAAATTAAATGAACACAGATTATTTTTGACAATAAAACAAAAAGTGTTAAATCAGTTTGAAAATATTGTACGGATAAAGAAGGCGCTTATCTTTCTTTAGTGGAGATAAGTTACATGGGTTACGTGAGAGCCGCTTAATGTCATCATTTCATTCAGTGACAAAAACGGCAGTCAAATTTCAATTTGTTTAGAGCAGCTGAACCATTAGGTTGCTTTCTTCAGCTCGCCATTCTCCATGGTCCGGGCAGAAGCTAAATTTTCCTCCCCTGTAACTTACGGATCCATAACGACGTTTTCCTTTGGAAATATATATTTTCCCAGATCTAGCTGACAGTCTTCAATTTAGAAAAACTTAAGACTTGCTGTTTCTCGTTCAAGGAATATGTCCTTGCTTGGGCCATATATGAATTCAGCCTGTTTGAATCTAAAAATGGCTTCTCCAGACACAGGAATATCTCCATATTATATTGTAAGATCCTTCCTGTTATTTCTTCTTATACATTACTTTGCTGTGTAGATATATGATATATTATTCTCTGCCTGGGACGTATGTATACATGTATATATAGTTCTGTGTACGTCTTAGTAATATAAGAGCCTCTTTGAGAAATAACTATATTTGTCTTTTCTTTTCCTTTCAGCCATTCAGTAAACTACGGTGCTATTATATCACGGATATAATAATGCCCATAACGGAAGGGAATTCAAATGGGAAAATAAATCCTTTTATAGCTCTTTTCAGTTACAATTTATTATAAAAATAAAACACTGAAAATTTCGTTTTAATATTTTTTTTTAATTATTTGCCTTTAGAATTAAAGTAAAGCGGTTTGCGTTGTCAGAATTTTACGTCAATTGTCAGGGAGTAGAATAAAAAAAAACACCTATTTCCTTTGGGTCAGTTCCATTTCTCATTTTAAAATTTTCCCAGTCCAAATTGTGGGCCTCAATGGGTCAGTTCCATTTCTCATTTTAAAATTTTCTCAGTCCAAATTGTGGGCCTCAATGGGTCAGTTCCATTTCTCATTTTAAAATTTTCTCAGTCCAAATTGTGGGCCTCAATGGGTCAGTTCCATTTCTCATTTTAAAATTTTCTCAGTCCAAATTGTGGGCCTCAATGTCCACAATCAGATCCTTCTTGAGATTTTTTCGAGGACCTCAAAATGAATAGCAGGAGCATCCAACTAAATATGGCAACAGCATTCAATGCACGGACGAATGGTAGATTTATATATGTGCAAATTAGATTCTGACGAGAAAAACTTCCTGGCTCGACAGAGTGACCCAATCAGCTATGGAATCGATGCAGTCTTTCTTTTTGAGTTCATTTGAGAGAGTCCGGCCAAGGAATCGAAGTGTATTGCTCTCTAGGAGACGAGAGTCGTCCGTATGATGATAAGTGGGAAGGTTTCTCTATGGTAGTTAAAGAAAAGTAGCTTTATTTTGGAGGCATTAAAATATTCGAGCCGTTTTCAACCTCAATCGATCACAGGTTGGAAGTTTTTTGAAGGGCAGCAGCCAGGTTAACTTTGTCAGCTTTGACAGATTTCTAATTGAGACGAGAATAAATGGTGGTGTCGTCTGCAAAGATGCCTGCTTTCTAACTGATGACATCAGAAAGATAATTGATGAAGTTAAAAAACGCGTACGGCGTAGGATAGTTCGTATGAAAGTATATGGAAGCTTTCCCGTTCAAAACAACCTCGCGATATGATAGAAGCGATTGGATTAAATCAAACAATTGTCGAGAAATACTGTAACTCTGGAGTTTACATAAAAGGTCAGGATGCCAAACGATATCAAAAGCAACAGCTCGAGCTTCGCTGTTCTTATCACGAGCCTGGTTCCTATATTCAGTGATGGTTGTTAGCATATCAACAGTAGACCTAGCGAAGCAGAAACCATATCATTTATCAGAGAAAAAGGCTGTCAGATGTGAGACGCCTATTTCAGCATTCAATGTATTCATCTTCCTTTTTAACGGCATTGTTGAATTATTTTATTTGTCGAGCCTTTAGCTGTCAGTGAATTTGTGAACAAAATATCAGCGCTCTATGCCCTCGTCAGGTTAATGACTGAAGTTCTCGGGTGATATTTCGCCCTTTCTGTTGGTTAGCTACAATGAGTCTTCTTCGTTTCGCAGTGCGTCTTCTTTTGACTGTTGTTTACGTTACCAGGGATATATATATATATATATATATATATATATATATATATATATATTTATTTTTCTCAACGAACGATCTTTTGGGCCAAATTTACGATCAAGGAAAACAAAGTCGATCACAACAACATCCGTGCTAGCTTCTGCAAGCTCACATACCAAATCAGATGGAAAGAACAGATTAATACAGCAGAATCTAACGAAACAACCAAATGCTCCCCGAAACTATATGAATCAAGATACTTCGGATTACCACCCAAAGCAAACAACGGAAAAGAACAAACCTCAAAAGATCGTTCGTTGAGATTATATATATAACAAAAACTAAGGATGCATTCATATATAAAAATAATATTAATAATGTCTAAAAAGTTGTAGTAAGTGATTCTATTGAGTCCTACTTGCTATTACAAAAAAGTTTTAATTCACGAAGTAGTCGTAAAAATAAGGAAATTACAGATAGAACATTTTGAAAGTACTAGAATGATCGAGAAAATTCCAGTAGAATCGAGAGAATTCGAAAGGTTCTAAAAATATGCAAATTAGGAGTTAGCCCCTATAAAAATAGGTTTTGGGCAGTGAGTCAATTGTTACCAAGGTTTGCTGACGTTATCAACTCCGGCTTTGATTCAAGAATTTATATCCAGCCGAAAGAATCTCTAAGAAAAGCTACTGAACTCACTAAAACCTGAAAGATAACATCATGGAACTATATGGGTAAATACATATTTTTGACGCTTACATTGACCAAACTAATAATTATTCTTTATTTACTCCTTTAAGGATTTCCAACGAGTATAGTACTTAACTTCCTCGCCAACTTAACTGGGTAAAGATACTTGACACCTTACCTTCCCCTTCTCTCCTCGTAACACTTGCCAGTAGTAAACTATGTCTCTTGTTTTTAATACAACAAAAATTGTATATTTGTAACTATTTTATTTGATGTGTTTTGTGAATTAAATATTTGTCTGTGATTTTTATTTCTGAGTTTTGGTCAATCATATTTTTTCTTTTGTTACACTTAACACGTAACAATCCAAGTACTCTCGTCAGAAATGTTATCGTGAGTTATTCCGACGTGATCCGAACACGATTTTAAAATTTATGGCAATAATGGAGGAAAGGTAATTAGTGCTTAAGGAATCGAAAATGGAACGGAGGTATGTGAGGAATGTTCATTTTGAACTTTCCACTCCTAGGGTCCGTAAGTCGTTTTGTTGGTTTTGTGAGGAAACAGTCTTTGGATATGGATACAACGGCCGTTAAATGTTAATGACGATATATATACTGGAAGAGATTTAAGGCTTAGGAATGTGGGGAGCGTATAAGTGAGGAATGTTTCTGATGTAGTCGCTCCTTAGGTCAGTAAGTAGATTTGAGACAGGGGAGAAGGAAAGAAGAGGTGAAGGGAGGTGAACGTAGTAGCCGCTTAACTTGGTCAAGGGAGATACTAATCACGCTCGTCTGTCTCCGTCGATCTGTCTCTCGATACTTTCTGTGTTGGCTTTTTATTTCGACTTTTTGGATCGCAGGTGTTCATTTGGGAATTCATATCCGTATTTGATTCTGGGCTTCCCATTGGCCGATAAATAAAATTCGCGTAGGCTCGCAAACTGGAAATTTAATATTTAATTAATTTTTATTTTTCAACCGGAACATCTGCGTGAACGCGGATGCGCACCGACGACTTTTGATCATTTGCTTTTTGGTCGTGAAAGCGCAAACATCCGGTCCATCGCTTTTGCTCGGTATCACCACAATGTAAAATATTTAAACTTAAAAAAAACTTACCTCTGAAGGTTTATTGACATACATTCCTTTTCCGTCAACTTGAATCTGTTGAGAGTAGATACTATAAACTAGTTTAGAGTTTAAATCTTTATCTGTGGCATTGATTTTCACGATAGTGCTGTTAACTGTAAGATTCTCGGGAACTTCAATAAGTTTAGTGGGTTGCAACACGGGACTTTCGTCATTGACGTCAGTGACTGTGATGTTCAAGATCGTGGTGCTATTTAAAGGCGGGGTTCCACCGTCAATGACTTTCACTTGCAAGCGATAATGGTCGCAATTTTCTCGGTCTAGTTTACCAAGAATTGAAATAGCGCCAGTCTGATAGTTTATAAGAAACTTGTCAGTTTCATTAACGAGAAGATACGTGAGCTTTTGGTTCTTATCAGCGTCCGTTGCTGATACATTTCCAATATCTTGACCTAAAAAGAAATCAAAATCAAAAATGAGACCAATATGAATTAATATTTTTCGAATTGTTGGTGATCTTCAGTGTAAAACTGATACGGTTGCAATCAATATTGAAAAGAATCGGTTAGTAGTAACGGTCTCCAACAAGAGAAGTGAAATTGGCTGTCCAAGTTCAAATTCCAGCTTTGACAGTTTTTTTTAATCGTTTCACCCCGAGCAAGGCGGAAATGTCACTGATGTGCAGAGGACTATATAAGCGTAAAAAGATTAATTAGAAGAGAGTGAAGAAGAATAAGAAGCAGTTAGGAAGGAGCAATAGAAAGATGAGAATGCAGGTGTGATGACAGTTTCAAGGTGGAGAGGAAGGAAAGGATTTACGGGGTGGGGAAAGAGCTAGAGTCAAGTGGTTAATAGATGAGTATTGACATTGCATTTAAATTCCTGGAGGTTGGAGCCATCAGGAAAGCAAGAATATGGGAGCGAGTTCCACAGGCGGGAAGTGCGAGAGAAGAAGCTGCAGGAATAGAATTGTCGTCTTCATTTGGCTAACCTAACTGTGAATGGGTGGGACCCAGTTACCAATCTGGTTGCACGAGTAAACACCTGTTGAGGAGGCACCAGTGACTTAAGTTTGTCCGAGTAGAAGCCATGAAAATATTTATAGAACAGACAAAGGGATGCCACATTTCGTCGGTGGGGAAGTGGCTGTAGTCGAGCCGCCAAGTCAGAACCTATCACATAACTGATTCTCCTTTGGAGTCTGTCGAGAACACTGAGGTGAACGGCAGGGGCGCCTGATCATATATGGCAGCAGTACTCCATGCACGGACGAATGGTTGACTTGTATATATGCAGGATGGATTCAGGCGGGAAAAACATCCTGGCCCGACACAGTGACCCAACCTTCTTAGCAGTGGATTTAGCTATGGACTCGATGTAGTGGTTCCATTTGAGATCAGAAGAGAAGATAAGGCCGAGGAGGCGCAGTGTATTGATCTCAGGGAGAATCGCTTGGTCCATACTTGTGGGAGGCAGGAGAGGTTGCCTGTGATGATTGACAGACAACAGCTTTGTCTTAGTCGCATTGAAATTGACAAGCCACTTCTTGCCCCAATTCAACACAGAGTGTAGATCCTGTTCAAGGTCAGTAGCGAGATTATGTTTGTCCGCCTGAAAAAAATCGGCTAGTAGTCACGGTCTCCAGCAAGAGAAGTGAAATTGGCTGTCCAAGTTCAAATTCCAGCTTTGATAGTTATTTTCACTTTGAACAGATGCCCTTATAAAAAAAAACAGTCAGTATATCAAATAGCAGGTTTAGCTTTGGGTGGAAGCCAGTCTATTAAATGGCCTGGACTCTCTAGCCTTGGATGAAAGCCAGTCTTAAATAGCAGGATGGGTATCTCGACGTGGTGTAATGCTTAGAAAGCTTGTCTCGCTAGAACCTATTACTGCTGAGTAGTGAGTTCGATCCGCACTGGGTACCCCATACTTTTGGCCTTGTACCACATCTATGCTAAAAAATCACCCCTACTTTCTACTAACTTGTCTTCAATTTCTATCACCCACTTCATTCAACATTTTAATTGTACCCTCTGTCTTGAGTGACTCTCGAACCTTGTATTGCTTGAAATTTAATAAAAAAAATATACGCTGTTTGATATTAATTTCTGTGACAACACGAAGCAGTGATTCAACTGATTGGAACATATCCACGTCTGGGTTAAAATTCAGTCAGTTAAGTGTCATACGTGGTACACGTTTGGTAGATGATGCCATGAATGACTAGACAGAAGATTTTCCCCGCAATTGATAGTTATTACTTTCTATATTAGACTGATTGCCGACGAAAGCTACAGGGCCCAGTCTGCCTTGCTATTTAACCCATAGCTGGGAAGATATGGATCCAGAGATTTCTCAAAGGTTACATCTGCTGAAATTCTTTTTCTTCTTTATGAGCTCTTTCAGGACGTAGGCGATCATGGATTTCCACTAGCCCCAGTTCCTTGTCGCTCTAACCATTTTTCTTTTTGGTATCACTTCCGAACCCCGCTCCGCCATCCACTTACACAAGTTAGTCTCGCGATGTTTTCTCTTCTCTCTCTCTCTTATCCCTCTATCCAGCCTGTGAGTATCAGATTCTCCAAGCCCAGAAAACTCAGCTGACTCTTCCTGATGCTAAATATAAGATTATTCTTCAGAACCTCGTCGTTGCTCACATGTTCGGTCCATGGTATCCTCAGCATCCTTCTGTAGAACCATATTTCTGTTGCTTCAAGTCTCTCCTTCATAAGTGATAAGGTCGTCCAGCATTAGCTGACGTATTCTTCTTCTATGTTCCCTGTCCATTCAGGACGTAGGCGATCATGGCTTTCCACATCTACCCTCACATACAACGTGTCAGGTGAGAAATCTATCCGATCAATCATTTCAGTTACCGAGGGGTCCTTTCCTTTATTTCTCACATCGAAATATATCTGTTCTACTTGGCTACCTCTGCTAAAACTCTGTGACATTCAAGGAAGGACCTTTTTTCTTCACTTTTGAAATATTTTTCTTTGTTTATTATTTTATGTGTTTCTTAACATGCGTTGCAACATAGACAACTTAGATTTTAGTACCTTCTATTTCCTCTTCTTCTCTGTGCCCTGTCCTTTCAGGACGTAGGCGATCATGGCTTTCCACGTCTCCTTACCCCTGGTGGCTCTTAGCACGGCTTCGCCTGTTGCATCATGCAACCCTTGTTCCATCATCCACCTGATCAGGTCCTTCAAATATGTTATCCATTGCTTTTCCTTGTTTCTTTTTCCCCTCTATCTGGCCTGTTAGTATCAGGTTCTCCTCATTGCATGCTCCAGGAATTTCAGCTGTCTCTTCCTGATGCTCAGTATTAATTTCCTTTTCATTTCCATCATTTCCAAAACCTTATCATTGCTCACATGCCCGATCCATGATATTCGTAGCATCCTTCTGTAGAACCATATTTCATCTGCTTCAAGTTTTTCCTTCATCTTTGATGATATTGTCCAGCATTCACTGCCATATTGAAGAACTGACATCACATGACAATCCAGTCCTCTCTTCTTTGTTTCTAGGGAAAATTTCCTGTCTCTTAATACTCTTCTCAGCTCCTCAAATGCATCCTTGTGCTTTTGGATCTCAGGAATATAAATGTATAGAAACTGATGTGGTCACAAAGTTAGGGGTCAGTTTATATACTGATTGTAATATGGAACTGATCCCCCACTTTATATCGAGTATGCTTCTGTAGAACCACATTTCATCTGCTTCAAGTTTTTTCCTTTATCTTCGAAGAGATTGTCCGACATTCACTGCCATATTGAAGAAAGCTGACATATAGGAGGACAAATGTCCTGGTGTTATCTTTTTTGTGCCGAGGGTGAAATGAAACTTTAACAATTCCAAGGTTCCTTTCTTTCAGACTGCCCTTTTTCTTCTTTCTGTATGTGCCGTGTCTTTTCAGGACGTAGACGATCATGGCCTTCCACATCACTCTATCCCTAGTGGGTCATAGCACGCCTTATCCTGTTACCCCACCCAAACCCTGCTCTGCCACCCACTTGCTCAAGCCCCTCAAGTATGTTAAACGTTGATTTCCCATGGCTCACTTTTCCTTCTATCTGACCTGGGATTATCAGATTTTCCAAGCCCTTCTTTCTTATTACACATCCCAGGAACTTCAGCTGTCTTTTTTTGATGTTAATTAGTTTCTTTTTCGTTTGTATCCTCTCCAGTACCTGATCGTTACTCACATGTTTGGGCCATGGTATCCTCAGCATCCTTCTGTAGAACCACATTTCTATTGCTTCAAGTCTCTCTTTGATCTTTGAGAAGATCGCCCAGCATTCGCTGGCATATTGGAGGACAGATAGCATATAGAAGTCAAGTACTCTTTAATTTTTTTTTTAACAAAAATTTCGTCTCTCTCAGCTTTTGAAAGGCGTTCATTTGCTATTTTGGAGACGTCATTGGTGCCCCCCAAATATTTGGCACCTGAGATTGACTAAGAAGAAAAAAAAATCACTGTTTGGAGAGTTAACTAATCAGAACATATGGAATGTACTAGAGGATGGCAGTCAATTAGATTTTTCGATTTTATATCCTGAACTGTTTCCTCGGTGTTGGATAATGGTGTGCCAGATTGTTTGGCTGGCCATTACTATTAGGGGCTCCATTCTTTCATTTTTGTGTCAAAAGATTACATTTTGTCGCTTCTCGCAGTTTTTTTTTCTTTTTTTTTTTTTGACGAGGTGGAAATAAAATTCTAATAATTCCACGCTTCTTTTCTTTCAGACTGTCCTATCTCTACTGAGCTTCAAGTGTAAAGAGAAAACGTTAGAAAAGGAAGAGCCAAAAGAACTCAAACTTTTCTATCCCTGCTCGCAAATCCGCATGTGGAACAAACATGTTAAATTTGACCTTATGTTAAACTTACTACCGTGGGCGGAGAAACTAAATAGTCTCCAACTCTCAAACCGCTCCCGGTAGTGTGTATTAACCGTTTCAGAAGCCATTTTGTGGAGAAAGCTGGATTTTTCTTCAGGAAAGTGCTCGCCATATTGCTTGATGTCGTTTTGTGTAAGATGAATCAGTCACCACCTGTAAGGAACTCCTGTCCCGAATCAAATATTTAAGCAAAGAAATTAACTATTTACTTACGGATGTTTATTTATTTTGAACTAGGAGAGCCGAGTTCGAATTCCAATTGAATTCGTTGCATTCTCTTACGCACAAATACCCTTGCAAAATGCATGAACCCGCCGCTTCTTCCTCCAGCTATGGGCTAAATAGCATGACAGATTAAGTTTTATAGCCTTGATTGGTAATCAGTCTACCGCAGAGAGTAATGACAACCTTCTGCGGAAAAATCTTTTGTCCAGTCAGTCATGTCTCTTCCGAGACAAGATTGCCCAAGTGTGTATCACGTATGGCACTTAACTGATTGACATTATTTACATGGTTTGGACTTTCGTCTTCATCTTTATTGTCATATTCACAACGTTTCGGCCTTCTTCAGGTCATATACGCTGGAATTTCGAAGCGAACCCTTTATTTAGTCCTAGTTTCAGGTGCCATGACTTTTCTGGAGATCCCAAAACAATCAAAACAGTGTAAATAGTTACAATATCTCATCTCAGAAATACAGACAGATGTTAAAGAAACTTACCGGGTTTATCATTTTCAGGAACATCAAAATTGTACACTTGATGGGTGAAACTTGGAGTGTTATCATTAACATCCTGTTAAATATGAAAAAAATATACATATACTTTCTAAATAATTACATGTTAAAAAAAAAACGTTTTAAAAATTATTTAAAGAAATGTTAACCTAATAATAGTTCTATTCTATCAGTAACGTTTACATTAAATCAGGTTATGTCCAAAATCCAGCCCAGGGACCAATTACGGCCCGCGGTCAAATTTCATATGTCCCCCATCCTCTATCATAGAATGTAGCACTTACAGTCTGTTAATGTGAAGTACACG
Source organism: Ascarosepion bandense (assembly GCA_037127315.1). NCBI lineage: Eukaryota > Metazoa > Mollusca > Cephalopoda > Sepiida > Sepiidae > Ascarosepion > Ascarosepion bandense. Next base: position 980,599 of record JBBBDQ010000434.1, read on the forward strand.
CCTAGAAATGCAATTTTATGTTTTACCAAAATATGGCAGCAGCATTGTGTAGCTGCCCTCTGGTGGTGTGACTGTGACCTTGACTTTTCCTGCCATTTTTTAAACTTACTGGTTTGGAACCAGACTTGGCCTGAATCCTGCAGTCCAGATCTCAATATCACTTTTAACATTAGTGCAAACAATTTTTTAGGTGTCCGAGATTAATAAATTCTAAAAATCTTAGTGAATTAAATTTGTTTTGTGTTAGTCAAAATCAGTTATAAATATATTTGCACACTTGGACTGGTCACTTTGTTTTCTACTTCCTAATAAGATGAATGTTGGCGTTATATTGCCCTTCATATGTTTTTAACTTAAAAGTTGACGAACATTAATTACCAATAATATGTAAGGTTTAAGATTACCCATTTGTCAGCTATTAGAAAAAATGAAAATATTTCCTTTTCAATAAAATTTTCATAGTTCATTTGCATTTAATTTTAATGTTTTGAAGAATTCATCTCATCACATCTGGCTCTTTGAAAAAAGTTTGGATACCCCTGTATTCTTGGCTTTTCTGAATTGGTTAAGCATCTCACATTGCAGAGTCATCTTCCAAACAAGAAATATGGCTTTTGCTTCTCTAGAACTGCTGATAGGTTATTGCTGAAAGAGTATTAAGTTTTAAATAAGAATTGGGCTATTGCTTTGGTTATCTTAAAAGCATTTGCCAAGGTTTAGCATTCTGGTCTTCGTGACTCAAAAGAGTATAGTGTTTCTGGGCAAATTTTTAAACTGATTCAATTTTATCAAATTGTGATTTGTAAGTTGTCTTAAATGGCCACACTTCTAGATCTTTTTGTATTGAAGCAAGTGTTCCCCGGTGCTGTATCCTTTGTTGCTATTCATATGTTTTTAAATTAAAAGTTAAACAACATTAATTAAAATAATATGTAATGTTTAAGATTAATCTGAGATATATAGCTCCCTGAAAGTTTCTTTTCCTTAGACATATTTATTTCATCTTATATAGACTTCAAATATGACAGACTCAGTGATTTTGGTAAGACCTGTTTAAATTTATTTGTCATCCATGGGAAGAAATGAAAGTATTCCATTTACGCGAAAGTTTTCATAAAAAGTTCATTTGCATTTAATGTTAATGATTCAAAGAATATCAAGCAGAATGATTGGTCCTCACGCATCAAATCTGGCCGTCTTTGAAAAAACATTTGGCCACTCTTGCGTTAACTGATTTAAAACTTGTTACAGTTTCTTCTTCATATCTCAGCGCGTTTTTGCGGTAAAATCATTAGCAATGCATTTGATGACGCAAAGGTAGCGTTCTTTCTTACCCACTGAAAAGTCCTTCGTTAATTAATTCTAGACTAGTGAGGTTTTCTTTCTCCCAGCGCATTTTTATGGTAAAACATTAGCAATTCATATCAATCAGTCAGTTAAGTGCCATACGTGATACACGCTTGGGCGATCAAGTCTTGAAAGAGACTTGACTGACTGAGCAGAGGATTATCCTGTAGTAGGTTGTCATTGCTTTCTGCGGTAGACTGGTTGCCAGCCAAGGCTATAGAACCCAATCTGTCCTATTATTTAACCCATAACTGGAGGGAAGAGATGGATTAGTACCTTTCCCAAGGGTATTTGCGCGTAAGTGAATGCAACGAATTCAACTGGAATTCGAAATCTACTCTCCGATTTCTCGTTCCGAGCCGATATCCACTGCACCACAAATGCACATCCAGCAATTCATATAGTAATCCTATTTTAACTGTATGTTTTAACATATGACGAAAAATGTGAAGTCAGACGTGTATTAGACAAGCGAAAAAATGCCGTTCAAAAGGTAAAAAATAAGAAACGCGTAAAATTCGTTCGAGACAAAAAAATAGAACTCGCTGTACTGCTGTGTAATATTAATCCTCGTATGCATTTGAGAATCCTGGACAATTTCGTAACATTTGAAGAGGAATATTGAGGAAATAGAAGGATTCTAAGGATGAATGTTAATACCATAGACAGAACATGTCGGCAAGGTTAAAGTTTGAAAGAAAATGGAAATGAAGCACAATTATTATATTTAGAAAATACTGCTGCCACATCTGGTCGGGTGCCCCTGCTATTCTCTTCGGGGTTCTTAACAAAATACAACGGCAAGTCTGTAATGTGATCGACACCGACTTGACAGACCGGCTGCAGTCTCTCTCTCTCTCACCGGCGTGATGTTGCTTCCCGTGCCTCTTCTATAAATACTTTCACGGCTTCTGCTCCGATGAACTTAGATCACTGGTGCCCCCTAGGTACGAATTTGCACGAGATACTAGATTAGCAACTAGGTCCCACCCTTTTACAGTAAAACCGATAAAATGTAACCGCAATTTCTACTCCAACAGCTTCTTTTCTCGCACTTCCCGACTGTGGAATTACCTTCCACATACTTGCTTCCCCGACAGCTACAATCTCCAGGAGTTGAAATGTAAGGTCAATAGACACCACCTAACACACCAACTCGCATCCATTCTCTCAAACACTCTTCCCATCTACCCAACCCTCAGCCTCGGTACCCTTACCAGTCTATCACCCGCCTTATGACATTTCCTATATCTAACCACTCTTTCTCTTTATCTTCCCCTATTTAACCCCTTGCACAGTAGTAGCAGTGAAATGCCTTGCTTGGGGTGAAATGATGAAAAAAAAAAAGCATTAGAAACAGACGGTTGAAATATATAGGACACATAATGAGGACAGTTGTGTGTTCTGGTGCAGTGGATATCGGCTGAGAACGAGAAATCGGAGAGACGAGTTCGAATTCCAGTTGAATTCGTTGCATTCACTTACGCGGAAATACCCTTGAGAAAGGTATTAATCCGTCTCTTCCCTCCGGCTATGGGTTAAATAACAGGACAGATTGGGTTCTATAGACTTGGTTGGCAACCAGTCTACCGCAGAGAGTAATGGCAACCTACTACGGGAAAATCTTCTGCCGGTCAGTCATGTCTCTTTCGAGACATGATCGCCCAAGCGTGTATCACGTATGGCACTTAACTGCCTGAATAAAGAAAGTTTAGAAAATATGAGATTCACAGGATGTTTTGAAGGTATGTAGAACTATGGAGGATAAGACGCTATGGAGAGCTGTGGCTGCCCACGTCCTGGAAGGACCTGGCGCGTAAAAATAGAGAAATTCTTTTGTCGTGTCAATAACGATTTTTGTTACGTAACAAACTATTCTCTCGACTGATTTAGGACGGCAGATAGAATTCGTTCGACTTATTTCTCTGGTTCAACTCAGGAGAATAGGAATATTTTGCGGATTACTATTTTCTGTAAATATCCGAATTCATTGTTTTTTTTTATTATTATTCTAAATTTAGTGAGTGAATTATCATATAGTAGCAGTATAGCCCGGCGTTGCTCGGGTGTAATGAAAGCTTTAAAACTAATCCATAGTCCTGGAGCTCAGACTAAAGAATATTTGTGTGAAGTTTGGCGAGAATCGGATAAAAATTGTGGATTTGTATAAAGGACTTACAGACAGATTAACAGACACACACACACACACACACAAACATCTTGCCTTATATATATATATATATATATATATATATATATATTTATATTATTGATTTTCTTCACTATTGTCAGAACTGCAACCTTGAAACTTCTGAATATCGTTTCTTATGTCTTTGTCTATGAGTGTATCAAATTTGATTAAAATCGGACCACTCCTTCTATAACCCGATTTTTTTTTCGATTATCGATATTTATCGGGGGTACCTCGACACAAAACCTAGCTAAGAACACTCCAGATGATTATAATACAACTGTGTAAATTTTCAATAAAATCGGTTCAGCCGTTTCGGAGTCTATAGGTAACGGACACACAGAAAGTTCCATTTATAAATAAGTTTAGATTTAGATAGATTTGATTTATCTTCTGATATGAAAGAGTAGTCAGTCAGAGAAGGTAATTCAAAATTATTTTCTTTTTGAACTTCCATACAAAAAATAATGTAACATTTGTTAAAAAAAACTTTTAAATAAATGCTTCACACACGAAAATCATATTTAACTTTACATTTTTCGATTCTTTAAGCATGTCTTTATTTAATAAAAAAAAGAACTGTGTCAAATACAGCGGATGAATTTTAAAATCGCACTGAAAAACTGCAAGTAATTTTTTAAAAATAAATGTTCAATGTAGATTTAATGTTAAATGCGAAAGATAACAAATGTCGTATTATATCATGTAAGTACCAACTCTTAAAAAACTCTTAGCTTTATTGAATTTGGGGGTGGGGCTCGCTATATTCACACTTGATATTGCATAATATTTATCTACTGAAATAACATCTTCAGGTATCTTTCTTTATATAGCTGTAAATAATTTTTCTCATACTTGCTTCATCTAATGGTCGGCTATTTGTTTGCTGTCCACATTTTCATTTCACCCATGTGGTCGTTACGATAGGACGAAGGGTGTTCGCTTATATGGATAACTGAATTAAAGTTGGGTTTGATCCCTACGAAATTCTTCCACTAAATCATTCCATTGGAAACAGTTAGCTGCCTTAATGTATGTAAAGTTTTTTTTCGTGACGTCGTAGCTAATATCCAATTAAATTACAACTATGAAAAATTTCCAGATGTTTCTAGAATGCGCTTCGTAGGACATGAGCAAAACAAGAATTTGCAAGAGATCGAATGCTTTGGATACTGAGCTATGGAGAAAGACTAGTTTGTCGCCCAGCAACCACCTACATTGACCAGCAATGCTATGAAAGAGAATGCCTCCTTCGGAGAATGATGTTGGATCGTGGCGTGATAGACTAATCAATGTCCGAGCTAACTCAGCCGAATCGAAGATAAATATTTAATGAGCCTCTTTGCGCTGCTTTCCCCCAAACTTACGGCAGACAAGGATTATCTCTGCTTTAAGCTATAAACAACAGAGTTCATTATGAAGTCTTTTCACCGACCAATGTGGTTCCTGGGAAAGAAAATATTGTCTATCAAATCTACCGCAAACTGAATAAGTATAAAGCAGATCCTTTTTTTAATCAAATCACCCCGAGCAAGGCAGTAACGCCACTGATGTGCAGGGGGCTACGTAAGAGTGAAAAGATTGGAAAAGAGAAAGCCGAAAACCATATCCTAAACAGCCTCTTCACCTGTTCAATAGACGTGGGTGGAGTGTGAACCGGGCAATAGTTTAGTCTATCTACTCCATTGAAAAAAACGAAAAAAGAAAAGAGTGAAAAGATTGGAAAAGAGAAAGCCGGAAACCACATCCTAAACAGGGAACAAGGGATGAGCCTCTTCACCTGTTCAATAGACGTGGGTGGAGTGTGAACCGGGCGATAGTTTAGTCTATCTACTCCAATTGAAATAAAAAAATAAAAAATAAACATAATCCTGCTCTAAATGTTAAAATAATAATAAAAACGAAGATATTGGTTTTAATATTAATTTTAAATGATCTGATTGAAAAAAAAAATCTTGCTCGTAAAATTCACACTGATCTTTTTTCGAAATTTGTATTTCTATATCAGTTGAAGATTCAAATATAACAAACGAATACTCACCTGGACATTAATGGTCACATTCGTTTTCGTTTGCCGTTGGGGATTACCATCATCAAAAGCTTCCACTTCAAGAAGAATTTTAGCAGAGGTCAGATGTTCATAGTCAATTGGATCTCCATGTATTTCTCCTGTAGTTGAGTTAATTGTGAAGTTCTTAATAAGATTTTGGCTGACATTCACAATTTTATACGACACTTTAGAGTTTGGGGAACCGGGTTCGTCATGATCTTTCGCCTAGAAGAACGTGAGAATTGAGACAGGAAATTAGTTCAGGTTTCGTTTGACACCTAGAAGAGCGTGAAAATTAAAACACGAAATTATATTCCGTCGAGAAGAACGTGAGAATGGAGATAAATATTTTGTTTAGGCGTCGTTTGACACCCAGAGAGTGTAATCACGAAAACACGAAATTAGTCGAGGCTTCCTATTCCACCAGAAAGAATAGGAGAATCGAGCTAGGAAATAAATTTAGGCTTCGTTTGACACCAAGAAAAGCGGGAAAATAAAGTCACCAAATCATTTTTCAATGAGAAGAACGTAAGAATGGAGACGGTGAATTAGTTCGGGCCTCGTTTTTCGCATGGAAGAGCGTGGACATGAAGATATGTAATTAGTTTAGGCTTCATCTTATGGCGAGATGAACGTGATAACGAGATAGGGAATTAGTTTAGACTTTGTTTGACACCTAAATGAGCATAGTGTTAGGGTGGCACCCCTGTCAATCTATTGACTAATGGACTATTCCTGACGTCACGTCCGGTTACCAGGTTCTGTCTTCCGGAAATCAGATCCAGAGACTGAGAGAGTAAAGGTCGTAACCTGATTTGTCCTGTAGCTGAGTGGAGATACGACTCAGCTTTAACAACTATTTGTATTTTTGTTAATACATTATTTTATTTTACTGTTCCCGAGTCTTCTTGTTAGTTGTTTTAACAATAACTTCACAATACATAGAAATGAAGACGCGAAATCAGTTTAGGCTTTATCTTCTGACGAGATGGGGAATTAGTTTAGGCTTCATTTTCTAATGACAAAACGTGAGAATGGAGATAGAGAATTAATTTTGGCTTCTTCAGACACCTTGAATAGCGTAAAATAGAAGACACCGAATATTTGTAGGCTTTACGTTCCTCCTAGAGGAACTAGAAAATGAATACTTAGGCGAATGGGGATTCAACAGGGTAACCAGTTTAATGCCTTTCTTATAATAGTGAAAGTTTGTGCAAAACCGGCCACGCTTTTCCGAAGACCTGATAAAAAATATGCACAGTGTGCTATAAAAGTCTTCAAACAGCTCCCATCAGGTTCGTATTCAGAGTTTTTCTTCTCTTACTTTGGCTGCCAGCAATGGTAAGAGATCCTTCTATTTAACCAATAGCTGGGGAGAAGGGATTCGTATCTTTTCCAAGTGAGCAAAAAAAAAAAAAAAAGAAGATCGGCCAGTATTTGAACTCGGCCCACCGATTCCATTTCCTGCGTTTATAACAGTTACGCAACCTCAGTAGATTCGCACGACATGCAACACTTACATAAAAGAGGGCGCTGAAATGTTTCTTATGGCCGACCGAGTTTTAAAAATCTCGCCAGAGGAACAAAAATTAGACTTTTGTCGAAATCCTGTGTTCGTGCAGAGAACTTTTCAGTACCAAATAGTTTATAACTTTACGGTGGGAAGCGTATACCTAACTACAGTCGGCCATCTTGGCTTGCAAAATCTGCATTTAAAATCATGATTTTTAACTGGATTCGAATGCCAACAATAGTAATTTCCTCATATGAAAGCGTTAAAGCTGACTATGTTTTATAAAGGAGGTGAAGTAGATATCGGCTCAGAACGAGAAATCGGAGAGCCGAGTTCGAATTCCAGTTGAATTTGTTGCGTTCACTTACGCGCAAATACCTAAGTGGGAAAGGTATTAATTCGTTGCTTCTCCCTCCAGCTATGGATTAAATAGGGTTCTATAGCCTTGGTTGGCAGCCACCAGTCTACCGCAGAAAGTAATACGCAAGGAGCAACAGGAAGTGAAAGACATCGAAAATGTTTTGGAAGGAACCGGAAACCCAATTTCTACTTGTGTTTAAAAAACCAGGGAGTAGGGTGAATCGGATGATATGCGAAGCTATCTACGCCTGCTCTTCATAGACTATGTCCTGCATATTTACACTGATGTGACGAAATGGGCACTGACTATTTAAACATTCCGTTTTGCAGCCCAAAAGAGTCTAGCAATGGAAGTTAACAATTCTGCTCCCCCACACCGAGGCCAATGTACTGATGGTGGGGGGTGGGGTTCTATTCTACTGACATAGTTGTTGATATTTGGGATAAGAATAAACTAAAACAGAAAATCAGCATCGAAGAACATATAGCTCAAGATAAACCTAAGGGGAGGAGTATGTTTGCTTTTTTTTTTTTAGTTTTGTTTAACGGCATGTCAACCTCTGTGGGCTATTTAATGCCAAAAAGATGAGGTTTTAAGGTATTTTTTTAATGTTCGGTTAAAGTGAGAAGGTTTATTTAGTCGGATTTTAATTAAATTTTTTTGTTTTTATTTATTTTCGAAAACTGAAAATGTTTTCTAGTTTTTTTTATTCAAAAATGTTTTGCAGAGAATATTTTTTCCCTCCAAAAATGTGTTATGGTAATAATTTTCTCTTCAAAAATCTATTGTTAGTAGTATTTTTCTCTCAAAAAATGTATATTTTTCTATAAAAAATATTATTTATGCATATATATTTCTGTACAAGTGTATTTTTATACTTTCATAGTATTTTGACCCCAGTTTTAGGAGGGTTAACTATTTGCCCATAGCTGGGACCCTAATGAGTGCTGCCACTCCGAGTCAGGGTGAACATGGGAACAACAGCAATTGAGAGGTGGTTCCATGCTTCTCAAAACCTCCCAATCAGAGGCCTTTATGCCGGATGCAGTTTACCGTCATACCCAGGACCGGGAGGAGTATGCATCAGGCGACAGGCGAACCTCCTCCAAGTATGAGTAAGTTAAGTGGCCCCCGTTTGAAGAAGAAGAAGAACAACAAAAGCTACAACAACTCACCTGGACTTGAATTGTGATGTTCTCATTTTCTTTCACTGTTTCTTCGTATTTACTTGGATTGAATTCTGGGTATTCGTCATTTGTATCATTGATGCAAACGTACAAACTGGTTGTGTCTTTCTTGTTGCCGCCATCAGTGGCATCGACAGTCAAATGGTAAGATTTAACTTTTTCATAATCAAGTTCTTTTCCCTTGCCTAGTGTTACAGTGCCGGTGATTTTGTCTATTACAAACCTTCATGGAAAAAAAAAATCAAGAAAGAATATTTCAAGAGAAATAAGAAATAGTCAAAATAAGCAGCAAAAAAAAGGTCATGAGACAAATCTACAACTGCCTCGATAACTACTCGGGAAACACAGAGGTACATCTCGACTTATGAACAGGTTACTTTCCTGTATTTGTGCGTTGTGGTGCAGTGGTTAACGACTCAGAATGACAAATCGGAGAGCTGAGTTAGAATTTCAGTTGAATTCGTTACGCACAAATACCCCTGGGAAAGGTATTAATCCGTCTCATTCCTCCAGTTATGGGTTAAATAATAGGACAGATTGGGTTCTATAGCCTTGGCTGGCAACCAGTCTACCGCAGAAAGCAATGGCAACCTACTGCGGGAAAATCTTCTGCCCTGTCAGTCATGTCTCTTTCGAGACATGATCGCCCAAGCGTGTGTCACGTATGGCACTTAACTGACTGACTGAATATAACAGTTGAAAATATGATTAAAGCTTCTACTGAGCATAAAGTGGGGAATCAGTTTTATATTGTTATGAAGTAATAAACTGATCCCCCACTAATTACTACTTAATAATATAATGCATCTCTTCCCCCTCTAGCTATGAGTCAAATAAAAGGAGAGATTGGGTTCTATAGCCTTGGCTGGCAACCAGTCTACCGCAGAAAGCAATGGCAACCTACTGCGGGAAAATCTTCTGCCCAGTCAGTCATGTCTCTTTCGAAACATGATCGCCCAATGATCATTTTTAACAAGTGTTTCGATTTGAACATTTTATGATGAGAATTATTTTTATTGCTGTTCAATGATTTTGCCAATTATTTTTAGTCATTTTCTCTATTTTTGACGATACGAAAACGTTTTCAGCTGTCATCATGTTAAGTATGGAGGATCAAGAATAAAGGGAGTATATTAAATGGTCAGGAATAGAATCATTATTAACAGAAAAGGGATATTGTCTGCAACATGTATATGCATCACAAATAATTTCACATCAGAAAAGCATTGAAAACCACAAAATATGAGACTACCAATAGTTAGGAATTAATTAATTCCAACTGGGAACATTACTTGTTCGAATTCAATATTTAGATAGATTGGGTTCTATAGCTTTGGTTAGAAACCAGTCTACCGAAGAAAGCAATGGCAACCTACTGCGGGATAATCTTCTATCCAGTCGGTCATGTCTTTTCGAGACATGATCGCCCAAAGCGTGTATCACGTATGGCACTTAACTGGCTGAAAGTGTTTAGAAGTACTTAAAAGAAAATGTATTTATAATCAGTTACTATATTGATGCTGCTTTACTTGCTGATGATTATATTGCTTAAAATTTAAAGAAGCTCTTCAATCCAATATTATTTCAATTTTTCCGGTAGGCGGCGAAAACAATTTGTTAGAAGCATTGGATTGGAACAGCAGTTTGTAATTATTTTCCAGTGCGGGGAATTTGAACGTGATCGAAATTTATTACATATTTTTTATTACTGCAAAAGTTATTTCCAACAGATGCTTGTATTTGAGTAAATGATCTGTTTCATAAAGAATCTGCCGAATCCAAAAACAGGCCAAAGTTCGAACCCTGTTAGAAGGTACATTTTCTTTATTAAGTCTCTTGAATGCACAGCCAGATAAACGTAATTCACTGTTTAAAAAAAAATACAGGGTAGCTACTCAAATAAGTGTAGACACTAAATATAACGTTTAAGGTTGTAAGAAATACTATCGGATTAATAATTAATTAATAATTAATTCCTTATGAATATTTGCATATTCTGAAAGGTGACATTTAACGCGTCTTTCTGTTCTTTCCTGTATAGACTGTTGGTTTTGCATGTCTTTTTGTTTATATTCAAAATAAAGGAAAACAAGGTGCATTTCCGTTATTTGATACTTTTACCCCCCCCCCCCCCCCAAAAAAAAAAACACTGAACAGGCTGCAAAATAGATATGTGCCGTTTATGGACATGGTTCCGTAGCTGAGATATGCGTATATGGTTCACTTGGTTCAGAAAAGTAAATTTTCATCTGGAAGACTGAGAACGCCCTGGCAGTTATACTGTTGTAGATAATGACCAAATCGAAATGCGGGTTAGAATTAATTTAGGCAACACGGGACATTGCAGAGGTACTCCACATATCTCACATTGTAAGGCATTTAAAAACAATTGAATACATAAAATACTTGTATAACTTATGATTTAATGTAAAAAACATTTAATGCATCACATTTCTATCTACGATTCTGTTTTCAAAGTTAACAAAAAACAACTAATTTTTTAAAAGAACCCCCCAAAATAACAACTCATATGCAATGAAAAATGTGTTCTTTACACCAGTTTAAAGTGAAAATATTCCTGGAGAAAATGTAGTTTCACTTAATTTTTATCATTTAATTATCACTTATTTTTATATATTTGAAAGTTAACTTTCTTCTGAAAGAAAAAAAGAAAAAAATACACGCAATATATTTGATTAAACTACATTTATTACTTATTTTCACATATTTGAAAGTTAACTTTCTTAAAAAGAAAAATCTATATTTTCATATATTTGAAAGTTAATTTTCGTCGGAAAAATTTAAGTAAAACTACAACTATCACTTATTTTCATATTTTTGAAAATTATAAAAAAAACAACAAAAAAAGAAAATGAAAAAAACACGCAACTTTCTGCTGAAATTGAGTACCGAAAAAATAAATAAATAAATCGCGTATTAATTTCAGTAAAGGAAGTAAATAGGTCGAAATTTGTTTCCCACGCCGAAAGTCATTCAGCAGTGAATAACTTGTCAGTGTGACAGTAGTGGGTGACAAAAAGAGCGAGATGAAGTGTGATTTTTTTTCCTGGTCAATAACATCAATAAAGGTAGGTTTCTTCAATAATTAATTGTTGATTTGAGTTCAGCATATACATTTGCACGGAATTAAGGCTATTTTGGAAAAATGTGAAGGGATAAAAGCCTTCGGGACCAAAGATGTCCAAATTCGGCCAATCGGTAAGGTGATGTCTTCCATTAGGATAATGACAGACCTCACGTTTCTCCGTCGACACGACGGCTTCGTTGAGGTGTCATACTGCACCAGCAGTATTCACCTGAACTTGCACCTTTGAATTAGCACTAATGTTCTGTCGTTTTTTTTTGTTTTTGTTTACCATGTTCTAGGTCAACATGTTCTGCGACTATTAAAGAATGAATGATATTATTCCGATTTAAATCGAAAGGGTAAAAAATTCATAACTCGCAACGCACAACTACCTCTTCACTCACGAAAAGTTTAGTAATTCTGTGGTTCAAAGTAGCATTCTTTGATTGGAGCAAGAAAGGATGTGATTGGTTGAGGCCGGTAGAGAAGCACAGACAATTACCATGTTTCGAAGCTGAATGAAGTCACTTCAATCTTTATTTTGATCGTCATTTTCAATAAGTAGCACGAAGAACACAAATTCTATTTCGAGGTATAACTTGGGTTTTCTCCTTATTCACCACAATGTGGTGGGACTGGAATAGCATTGAGCATTATAAGCTCCTTCCACAAAATTAGACATTTAACTCACACAACAATTGGCAACATCAGAAGAGTTTTGTCCTTCATTTGCTTCTGCCCCTTGGGATTACCACTTATTTCGATCCCTAGAAAATTTTCTTAATGAGACAAACTGAAATTCCCTGTAAGACTGTAGAGACTTATTAGACCAGTACATCAACCAGAAAGATAAAAAGACTTGAGGATGGAATCATGAAGTTGTCTCAAAGAAAGTTAAATGCGTCACAGAGGAGCAAAGTAAGGCAATTAAGAACATTTGCTATGAGGTGCGTGTGCGACTAAATGTAATGAACCACATTTCCATCAGCAATTCTCTGCTCAAACTTAATAAAAACGACCCCCTTTTGAAAAGAACAATCACATAAGTTAATTTTTGGCAACAATAAGGGATGAAAAAGAGATAAGCCACCATTAACCACCTTAAAAACTGGTCTCTGGCTGAAGAAGATAAGGTTGTGTTTTTGACCGGATTGTAAAGCTACTGTGTATTACGAAGTCATTTTTAGAAATCAAACATTGAATTCGAACAAGTAATGTTCCCAGTTGGATTTAATTCATTCCTAACTATTGGTAGTCTCATATTTTGTGGTTTTCAATGCTTTTCTGATGTGAAATTATTTGTGATGCATATACATGTTGCAGACAATGTCCATAACTGGAAGGGAGAGACGGACTAATACTTTTCCCAAGGTTATTTGTGCGTAAGTGAATCTAAAGACTTCAAGTAGAATTCAAACTCGGCACCCCAATTCTCTGCTCAAATACAACAAAATTAATACATTTTTTGAAAAGAAAAACCATAGTCAATGAAAAATGGATTGTTTACAACAAGGCAGAGTTGAAATTCCCTGGTGTAGACAAAAGGTCAATCTGCATGCAAGAAAATTAAACTGCATATCTGGTTGGATTGGACAGTCATTGTGTATTATGAGTTCTTTCTACAAAATCGAATGCTGACAGCCTTAGATGATTTCGGCGTAGAAAAAAAATTACAGAAATAATAAATGAAATCTATAACAGTGGTTGTAATCCTGAAAGATCTAAGCAAATCGCTGTTCATAGCGCTGTCTAAGAAGCCAGGCGTACAGGAATGTAAACTTCACCAAACAATCAGTTTAATGAATCGCATAACAAAATTTATTATTCGAATCCTGATTAATAGAGCTCAAAGCAAAATCAGTCCAGAGATAGAGCAAATACAGGAAACTCGAACAAGGAACGCGATATTTATGCTTAAAATGTTATCAATACAAATGAAGATGGGCATTTACCTGTGTCTTATAGACTACGCAAAGGCATTCGACAAAGTACGCCACAAAAACATGATAGAACCTAGGCATATTTGGAGAACCTCTACTGGCAGCAAACCGCCTCCATACGAAGAGGAAACGAGTTCAGTAGACATACAAAGATAGAAAGAAATGTAAGACAAGGATGTGTCTTCTCACCGGATCTATTCAACCTATACAGCGAGACAATTCTGAGAGTCCTAGATGTCATACCAGGATTCATCATCGGCGGTCACAATCTGAACAATATAAGATACGCAGATGTTACAGTGCTGATAGCAGACACGGAAAAGAAAACTACAAGATCTTCTACAGAAGGTAACTGAAGAAAGTAAAGAGTACTACAAATAAACTACAAGAAAACCAAATTCATGGTCATCAGTAAAAAGAGGAGCCCAAAATGCCAAATACAGGCTGGAGACACTGAAATCAAACAGATAAGGAACATTAAATACGGGGGAAGTGTTTTAACTGAAAACGGAAAATGCGATACTGAGATCAGAAGTCGAACTGCTGTTGTGGCCAAGGATGCATCCCAGAAGCTGAGTAGATTATTGAAAGATGGGAAAATTTTGTTGGAAACAAAAAGTACTGAATTTCTATGTGATGTCTGTTCTTCAATATGGTAGTGAATGCTGGACAATCTCCTCCAAGATGGAGGAGAGACTTGAAGCAACCGAAATGTTGTTATACAGAAGGATCCTGAGGATATCATGGACCGAACATGTGAGCAACGAGGTTTTGGAAAGGATATAAACGAAAATGAGTAATATTCAATATCAGGAAAACACATCTGAATTGATTCACCTTACCTGTGATGTTCTTCACCCACAATACTCACCTGATCTTGCACCTAAGAATTAGCACTTATTTCAATCCCAATAAAATTCGTAATCAAGAGATTTTCAATCAGAAATATCTAAACTGTCAGCTATATACAACCGCTTTTTCAGATTAATGGTTAAAGGTGTTCTAGAGTCTAGATCTTTAGCGAGGATCATTCTTCTTCAAACTTTGTGGACTGGCGCTACACAATCAGAGGGAACTGTAGTAAATAACAGAATCCACATCATTTGAGGACTTTCAATAACTATAACAACTAAAATGGATATCCTTGAAGAGAAACTAATGACAATCAAAATGTTGACGTTCCACTCTACTTAAAACAAAAGGTTAGGAAGGAAACCTCCGCCAATAATGGAAGAAAAATAGCAGTTACTGGAATTCAGAAACTTCTTTTCCTGGAAACCGCTTTAAGAGAATGATGTTATAAATTTCAACCGACACTGACAATAGTTGTTCGGTTAATAAATGTCGAATGTTTCCTTATAAGGAAACGGCTATTATTACCATAATTCATAGTATGACATAATCGAAATTATTCTTTTTTTATGTTATATATCCCTTTAACAGGTAGGCGATAATGGCTCTCTCCAGCATTACGTCTTTTTGATTACTCCAACGTCAACACTTCAAATAGAACTTCTATATTTTTCAGTCTTCAATCTATTTGCTTTACTCCTGAACAAATGTGAAATTCACAAGATATAATACTTACAAACCGTTGCTGCCATATAAGCTGTATGTAATATTTCCATGATTTCCTCTGTCATTGTCTGTAGCCTATATAAGCGGAAAACAAAATAGAGCAATAATTGTAATAAGCTGAAATCCCCAAAAATCAAAATAATGATTTCGCCTTCACCCACATTATCACTTCCTGCCCTCCGCTCTTCAGTCAGAGTACAACATTTATTCGTTTTCACCCAGTCAGTCAGTTAAGTGCCATACGTGATACACGCTTGGGCGATCATGTCTCTTTCGAGACATGACTGACTGGGCAGAAGATTATCCCGCAGTAGGTTGCCATTGCTTTCTGCGGTAGACTGGTTGCCGACCAAGGCTATAGAACCCAATCTGTCCTGCTATTTAACCCATAGTTGAATGGAGAAGCGACGAATTATACCTTTAGTCAGTCATGTCTCTTTTGAGACATGATCGTCCATACATGTTTCACGTATGGCACTTAATTGATTGGAAAGTTATTTAGGGTCAGAAAATATGTTTAGATTGCAAGAATTTTTTTGGAGATAATATCGATTTTCTGATGCAATTTATACTAATTAACCCCTAGCTTGGAGAGAATTCATGCCTTTTCAAAGAATATTTGTTCGTAATTAACTATAATGAATCCGACAGAAATTGGAACTTGAGCCGTTAACCATTACACCATCCAAACTCACAGCACAAGGTATTCCTAAAGCGGTCACCCATCTAGGTACTGACTATGCTCAACGTTACTTAACGTCGGCAGTCGCACGAGAACCGGTCTTAATTTCTATGACTTTATATCATTATTCAACATGGCATAACAGATCATTTCATCTTAAATAAATCAACTTCAATTTATCAGTAATTTTTAACATCAACTTCAGATTTTTTTCTTAAAAGTATAATTCTAAAATATTCAAAATTATGGACAAAAATTATATAGTTTTCTTCGAGACTTAGCATGAGCAAAAAGAAAAAAAAATCACGGATTGTTCATCTTTTAATAGTCAGTAGTGTTTAGTATCATTTATAACGTACATACATGCAGGAAGAAAGTAGCAAATGTTGATAAAATATCGAAGGTTGCATAGCAATGCCAGAGGCCACTTAATCTTGAGCCCACAGCGGTTTGGGCGTTCGGGTTAGTACGCACTGGCCCTGCTTTCAATAGCTAAGCAAAATACTTTGCTTAGTTTTTGTAAGACATCTTTAATTGTTCCAATAAACCTTCAAATTTCTACGTTAAATTTTCTATCGTCTGTTAAATCAATCCCAAAATTAATAATAGAAGAATCGTGAAATTTTCACGGCTTTTTCTAGTTTATTATTAAAGTAATTTTGTTTCATATAAAAAGAAAAAAATGTTAAGACGTTATTTTTATAAGATATTCAGCTGAATTTTAAATCTCCTGTCATTGACTAATTATCTGTGGTAAGATTTAAACTTGACACAATAAAAACGTGAATATCTGGAAAAACATTCTGTTTGAGTGAAACTTTGAGTGGAACTTTCGCCTTACAAGTGGAATGCGGAGAAAATGAGGGTGATTTAACCTTGTGGACGAAACATGGCTTGCCCAGGCAGTAATGTTTGAACCTATGGAACTAAAGAACTGCGCTTTTCTTACATTGCCACGGAACTAACGATGCACTTTTCATCTGTGAGGAAAGAGGTGGAAATGTGGAAAATAAGCATCTCCACCACAAGATCCCGTCATTGATTTTAAAATCTACCAAAGTTGGAAAGTGAAGATTGAGTAACACGAGACCAGGTATGGCGGCAATACCGTGTTTTCGATCTAATCTGACTCGTGTAATGATAAAGCTGGTTGGAGGAGTCGGGGGATTCCTAAGCGGAGCTTATAACCATATGACGTTGAAACACCGATTCACCGCAGTTAAACAACGTTGAGCCTGGTCAGTACCTTGATAATAACCACTTGTTAATAACGGGTGCTGTAATCTTAGATGTGCAGCTGGTGGAATGAATAATAGCACTGAATAGTTAATTGGAGAGTCGAGTTCCAATTCTAGTTAGTCCAGAGTAAATCATTACCTGTTGAACAGTTTCACAAGAGGATGTTTTCCCGATCACTACAATCTTAACCTGTTCAAGTCCAGAGTCAATTCTTACCTGTTGAACTGATTCCCAAGAGGATGTTTTCCCGATCAATACAATCTTAACTTGTTCAAGTCCAGAGTCAATCCTTACCTGTTGAACTGATTCCCAAGAGGATGTTTTCCCGATCAATAGAATCGTAACTTGTTCAAGTCCAGAGTCAATCCTTACCTGTTAAACGGATTCCCAAGAGGATGTTTTTCCGATCATTACCATCTTAACCTGTTCAATTTAGAGTCAATACTTACCTGTTGAATCAATTTCCAAGAGGATGTTTTCACCATCACTACAATCTTAACCTGTCCAAGTCCAGAGTCAATCTTTATCAGGTGAACCGATTCCCAAAATGATGTTTCGCCGATCACTACAATCTTAACCTGTTCAAGTCTAGGATTTACTGTTAACTTCCCCTCCTATTTCATAAACTAACTTTTACTCTGCAACCCTCTACCTCTTGTAGGCCCTGGGCATTGTACCGAATGAACCACGCTGAAAAAAAAAAATGTATTTTATCTATTCCGCCAAATACTTACAATCTGCACATATTCCTTAGCTTTAAATAACTTGCAAGGTGTTGATACGGCGTAAAGCCAGGAAATACGTTTAGACTGGAAAATTTGTGTGCAATATAATAATATTTGTTTTAATCATTCCATCTAAGCGACAGAATAAGTGACCATTTTTCTAGCATCTTTAGCAATGGATTATATACGCTACCGACCATAATTATCAGGCCACTCCAGTTTTTTAAAAGAAATGATATATTTCATACTATTTTTAGTATTTATTGCCAAGTGAAGAATTCTAAATAAAAATAAAATGGTTCTTTCGTTATTATTACTTTACAAAATTTTATAAGGCAATGAAGCAAAAATGAACTCGTCCGAATCAGCCTACATTTTCTTCATTCTTTCATTAATGAAACTTCAATATAGGTAATTATTAAATATTCATAAATTCATTTGATGCACATGTTATTGTGCAGTATTAACAAAAGAACGATTCTATTTTCATTTACAATTATTCACTTGGCAATAAATACTAAAAAAATAGTATGAAATACATAATGTTTTAAAAAACCTGGGGTCGCCTAATAATTATGGCCGTTAGTGTATATGAACCGCTCTGAAGTGAACCTGTGACACAGTAGACGTCCGAAGCCTTATCGTGAATGAAAAAACCTCAGAGCCTGAGCGATAATGATGAAACATTTATTTAAACGATATCGTAGGACGCCGAGTCAACAAAATAAATAAATAAATAAATAACTACTTCAATGGCTTTAGAAAAAATTATTAGTATTGGTATTGGTATTATTAGTATTGGTATTGGTATTATTAGTATTGGTACGATTACATTTGATATTTGTAACCAAAAATAAAATGCAAACTACTCACCGAAACAGTTGTTAAAATATGGCCTTTAGTTGCGTTCTCGAATACACAAACTGTATAATTGCCCGCAAATTTGGGCCTGTATTCATTAAAGGGCAAAATCGTTAATTCGACTGTCGCTGAAGATGTAAATATTCCTTGTGCGCCTTGAGCAACCATCTACAAATAGAAAAATAAGTTGGAAGATTAGAAAGCAAAGAAAATAGGAAAAATATAATATATGGATGTACGTTGTGGTGCAGTGGATATCGTCTCGGGAATGAGAAATTGAGGAGCCGAGATCGAATTCCACTTGAATTCGCTGCATTCACTTACGGGCAAATACCCTTGGGAAAGGTATTAATCTGTCTCTTCCCTTCATTTATTGGTTAAATAATAGAACAGATTGGGTTCTATAGCCTTGGCTGGCAACCAGTCTACGCAGAAAGCAATGGCAACCTACTACAGGATAATCTTCTGCCCAGTCAGTCATGTCTCTTTCAATACATGATCGCCCAAGCATGTATCACGTATGGCACTTAACTGAATGATAATATATATTTATAATTATATAAGGGAAGCTTTTGCTATTATTAAGATTTTCCAGGATTTAAAAAAACCGGAAATGTTCTCTCAAGATGTGCGTTGTGGTGCAGTAGATATCGTCTCAAAACGAGAAATCGGAGAGCCGATTTCGAATTTCAGTTGAATTCCTTGTATTTACTTATGCGCAAATACCCTTGGGTAAAGTATAAATTCATCGCTTCTCCCTCCAGCTATGGGTTAAATAACACGACCTATTAGGTTCTATAGCCTTGGTCAGCAACCAGTCTACAGCAGGAATTAATGGCAACCTACTACAAGAAAATTTTCTGCGCACTCAGTTATGTTTCTTTCGAGACATGATCACCCAAGCGTATATCGCGTATAGCACTCAACTGATTATCAAAACTTTATGTAAGAATATTCCTGGTTAATATTAAGTATTTTCAAATATTCACCTTTATTTCAAAACTGCTTACAAATATTAAAACAAAGTGTTTATTCATTTAAATATAATTATTAAACTTCATCTACTCTAAAATAACTTGCAAAAGATTAGCCTTCGTTGTAAATTACATAGGAAAATGGCAAATATGAGCAGTATAGATTGAACGTTTCTATTCAATGTATGACGTCGTACTGCTAGAAAAGGCGATTGCGTAAAATCGAAATATCAGGAAAAATTACTTTTTTCCCTTGCGTTCAAGCCCAGGGTAATCACCTGAATTATTGGTATGCCACAGTCTAATTCATGATTTCTCAGTTTTGTTGGAATTTTGGTGACACAAGTACGAACCTACCCCCAAGTATAAACGGTAGTAATTGCCGCTGTCGCTGGCCAAAGACATTGCTGTTGATCCAGGCGCTTTAGTATTGCAGCTCATACCCTCCCCGCTCGAATTTGGCTTTATAACGAGTCTGTGGATCAAAAACGGCTATTGCAAAAATTGCGAGGGTGTTATTTGATTGGTCAGAAAAGATGTTCTACTAGCAGTATAGCCCGGCGTTGCTCGGGTGTAATGAAACCTTTAAAACTAATCCATGGCCCTGGACTCTTGGGACGTTGGCACGGAAGACTAAAAAGCAATAGTTGTTTCCAGTTAAAGCGAAACCGTAGATTGAAAGAAAAATGAATGGATGTAAGTCAAATTTTGACTTCCTGGTATCAAATAAGTTTTTTCGTCGAAAACTGAATTTTGAAGGCTAAATAAGTTCTTTGAGTAAATGGTATGATGGCTGAGACTAAGAACTACAATTATACCTACTTAGAGCCAAACCCGAAGCAAAAACTAAAATAAAAGGGCTGAAAAAAAAAACAAAAAAAAAACAGACATACAGGCAGATAAACAGACACACACACAACCATCTTGCCTTTATATATATATATATATATATATATATATATATATATATTATCGATTTTCTGCACTATTGTAAGAAGTGCAACCTTGAAACTTCTGAATATCGTTTCTTATGTCTTTGTCTATGAGTGTATGAAATTTGATTAAAATCGAACCACGCCTTCTATAACCCAATTTTTTTCGATTATCGATTTTCGATATTCATTGGGGGTACTTCGACACAAAACCTAGCTAAGAACACTCGCAGACGCTTATAGTACAACTGTGTAAATTTTCAAGAAAATAGGTTCAGCCGTTTCGGAGTCTATAGGTAACGGATACACACACACAAAGTTCCATTTATAAATAAGTTTAGATGATCCTGGTATTTTGGGGCGGTATGCTGAAAGTGGGTGCGCGGATCCGGGTGGAATTAACGTTCGTTTTCATCATGTGGATGTCGAGATGAGCGTCCCGGTTTGATTTAAAAAGAAACATTGGTGTTTCGACAGAGCACGTTAATACCATGACGTTTTCAAACACCTCATTGTAAATAAAGTATTAGTTTCTCTCTCCAGGTCAATATCAGGAAATCACCTCCTTATAAAACAGTTTGTGATAAAATTCGAGTTCTGGTTTTATGGTCGGAACACTAACGTGTTATAACCACTGGGCCATATCATTACAGAAGATGACAAGTGATTTCAAGTCCTGGGTATGACGATAGACTACATCTGGCAGCCTGATTGAGAGATTGGAAATTTTGAGGAGGGTAGAAAAACTTAATTGCTGTTTTTTCCGAGTCCACCCTCACCCAAGTTGGTCGCACCTGTTAGCTACGAGCAAATAATGAACCCCCTCCAACAAAAGCAACCTATGAAAGTATAAAGATAAATTTTTAGAAAATAACTATTAATAATATCTGTTTATTGTAAAATACATCAACGAACATGAAATAACTCATGATATTAATCCATATAAAATCCATTTATATCTGAAAATTTCTTAAAGAATCAAACTGTCATTCAAAATGTAACTACAACATAAAACACACACATCACTACCTCTAGTAACTATGTCCACACAAACATGTATATGCACAAAAGCTGTGCATCATCTACCATGTATTCAACTGTGAAAGCAGAATAACATATCATTTTTATTAGTTCAGATCTCACAAGAAAATTAAATTTCGGCATTAAATGACCCATAAGGAGTTGATATGTTGTTAAACAAACAAATGAAATCAAACTAGTGCAGTAGTTCTCAACCGGGGTCTATGTAACATAACTGGGGCTCCACACAAAAAAATTGTAAATTGAGAATCTCGAGGTTTGTTATATCTGTGAATTGAAATTTCTACAGTGATTTACGCCATAGTTAAATAATAAAAATAGACAACTCTAAAACGAGATAATTCTCTGTCGGATGTTTTGGTTGTAAAAAAAATAAATGGTTTACTGTCAGTTATTTTACTAGTGTATTCTATAGAATTGTTTTTTTTAATCATATCACCCCGAGCAAGGTGGTAACGCCACTGATGCGCAGGGGGCTACGTAAGAGTGAAAAGATTGGAAAAAAGAAAGCCGGAAACCACATCCTAAACAGGGAACAAGGAATGAGCCTCTTCCCCTGTTCAATAGACGTGGGTGGACTGTGAACCGGGCGATAGTTCAGTCTATCTACTCCAATACAATACAAATTTATTTTCATTAAATCAGTTTTACTTCAAAACAAAGCTGATACATTTATTATTTTTTATAATTTATAATCTTATCAATTAATAAAACATAAAATGAGTTTTTTTCATCGAATGGTTATGAGAGTTCACTAAAATAATTAAGCTTAAAAGTGGTCCTTTGTCTTTTTAGGACGTAGGCGATTGTGGCCTCCCACATTTCCCTATTCCTAGTAGTTTATAACACGCTCTCCCCCTGCTGCTCCACCCAAAATCCTTCTCTGCCATCCATTTGCTCAAGACCATCAAGTAGGTTATGCATTGTTTTCCCCTGTTTCACTTTCCCTATATCTGACCTGTGAGTATCAGTTTCTCCAAGCCCTTTCAGTTTGATCAAGAGAACTCTTTCGGATAGCTGGCAGTATCCCAGAACGCATTTCTCTATTTCTTCGTCCAGTATTAAGCTGACTCCCTTTTCATTATTTTTCCACCTGCGTATATGATCCTCTAGTTGTCACTGACAAAAGCGGTCCATAGGTAAAAAAAAAAAAAAAAAAAAAACGGTTGAGAACCACTGAACTAGTGATTGTACCATTAATTATTTACATATTTACGATTTCTTCATTGTAAGTTGAAAGGATTTAAGAGCGCTTAGTACTTTACCTTAAATGTGATGTTTTCTCTTCGTTCATAGTCGAGTTGGCTTTTGTCCTTCACCAATAAAATCAAACCTGCACGCGCTACGCTTACATTTGGCCAGACGCTGAGGGCCGAGAAAACTGAACCGTTCATGTGCTGAAGGCTGACACTGAAATTGTTGTTTTCAACTTCCTGAATAATATTTAAAAAAATATAAGAGAAAAATTGCTTCTTATAAGTAAAGATAAACCAGAACGCCCAACCCGAATAAAAACACCCATCAAAAAGGCAGTTAAGGATATTTTTCTTAATTTTTCAATATTACAACCCGGATTTTAATGTAAATGCTGAACTATGCTTACAACGAACTGTGGACTCATTCCTCTGGTTTAACAGTTTAACCTTATCCCTAAATTTGATAATTTCTAATTTTTCGTTGAGACAAAGGTGCACGGAGGGAGTTACAAGTTCGGACATTTGTAAGAATTTTCCATTTAAGAGTGGGTGTTTTGTCTTTTACCTTTAAAGACCAATGGTAGATAATGAAGTAGTGTATTTATAAGAATTATTATTGAAAGACAATGTGTATATATAAAGACAATATATATATATATATATATATATATATATATATAGATAGATAGAGACAGTAAAATGAATTAGAGCACTCTGGCTATTGGACGCGTATAATGATAATATGCGCGCTAAAAAGGTCTGCCTTCTTCTACCGAGCGCCCATAGTTCTGCCTTCTTCTACCGAGGTCTGCCTTCTTCTACCGAGCGCCCAGAGGTAGACTCGCCGACTGACGCCAATTCGGTCGGGTTTCAATCTTGGGTTAAAAAGCAATCGGTGTCTAACCGTACTGATGAGCTGTGATACAGCAAAACAGATCTGTCTGCGGATGACAATATATATAATAATAATAATAATAATAATAATAATAATAAAACCGACTCTGTACGTATTCTAATCTTAAAATGTTACACAAGTAATTTTTAAAGACCACGAATAACCAGCAGAATCTAACTCCGTTATTGTCCTCGGCTATAGAGCTTTGGACAAAGAGGGGGAAAAAAAAAGAAAACTGCGTAGGACCGACAATACATACGGTTCTTCACAGTAAAGAAAAAAACCCTCGAACGGAACGAACCACCAGGAAAGAAAAGTGCTCGATACTAAACTAACCAAAAAGTGTTAACAAAAAGGCAGTTACGCAGTTGGCGATCTTGCGATTTTTTTCGTATATATATATATATATATATATATAGAGAGAGAGAGAGAGAGATAGGCAGGAAACCATTTTTCCATGTAACCTATGGAATCCTTTTGCTCGAAAGGATTCTACGCTTAAAAGGAAAATGGTTTCTTAGATATTTAAAACATTATTTAACTTCAGTAGTATGATATATCTTACGTTTTAAGCACGACTCGAAGTTACATGCGTTATGCTCTCATCAGGTGCATATTATTAACAGAATGTCTTTCGATTTGAATTAGGCATTAGTGTTACTTACCACACACATCATATATTAGATACGAGATATTATCAGT
The DNA here is from genome assembly GCA_037127315.1 of Ascarosepion bandense. Lineage (NCBI taxonomy): Eukaryota > Metazoa > Mollusca > Cephalopoda > Sepiida > Sepiidae > Ascarosepion > Ascarosepion bandense. Next base: position 1,005,101 of record JBBBDQ010000434.1, read on the forward strand.
GAACCAATCAGTAGAAATCTGAGAGGCGCCATCGACGTTAGAATATAACATTGGAAATGGAGGAAAACAAAGAAAAATCACATACCACGTCATCGTCAGTTATCTGAATGCTTTGATTGACTACAACCGGATTGTCAATTGCAGTGGCTTCACTGATATTGGCGCTATACCACGGGTTGCTGAACACTGGACCGTGATCGTTGATATCGTCAATGAAAATGGTAACGTTTTGTTCCGTAGAACTTGATTTATTTTGGACTTCTGCCGCCTACAAAACAAAAACGATTTATGTGTGGCGAAATTATTAAAGCAAAGGTTTATATATATATATATATATATATATATATATATATATATTAGCAAACAATGAGAGATGTCAACAGACAAAGACTCGCTGAGTGAAATACATCGGCAAAGTACGTACCGGGTGAGATACGCAGACTACGAGCTCAGTGAGATACATATCCAGAATATGAGCTGAGTGAAATACTTTGACCCTAATGATATATTTGAAATGGGTTGAAAAGGGAGACATCGAGATCGATATTAATATGAACAGACGAAATGATCAATAGAGTGAAATATATCAATGTCACTAGATTTGAGTAAATAGGTAGACTATTGACTTTAAAGTCAGCTATAGAATTTGACTAAAGTTAGGCATAGTCTCCTCCACTTAAGACACCTTCAACCTACCCATGATTTATACATTTGCGAGACTAAATTTAGTTATATAATTTTGTTATTACAATGGTTTAAAACTATTGTAATAACAAAATTACGATATTAATCTCTACTCTGTATCGAGAACTCTTTATAAAAGTAAATGCATGAACAGTGTGTTTTTAATCTACGTTCTTTCACTTTTCTGCAATATATATATATATATATGCCAATACTCGGCCGGTCGCTGTTGGTTTCGATCCAGATAGGTGGTCGTAGACTGACTGTCACTGTGATCTCCCTTGTCCCACGTTGTGTTGGTTAATCACAAGGTAGTCACGTGAGTTCTCCACTAGCTGTTTCTCAGCCGAACTAAACCAAACCGGGAAGCTTGCACACAAGTGAAAAAGAAAGAAATATAGCAAACTGCACCAAATATGCCTCTTCACACAATTGTGAAAGAAAGAAACTTGCGCCTAGAAAAATAAGTGGACCAACGTCTGTAGTGTTGTAAAATAACGTCTTTATATACAGAATATACACAATAGACTCTTGGATAATTCCCAATCCCTGCTTCTATTAAACTGGTAGCGGAACGGAAGTCTCTTAAGTAAACCGAATTATTCTCCTAAGCAATAACGAGAAATCTGGCTGGCCACAGCTCGCTGCTCCGAACAGAGTTCTAAGTTCGTTGTAAGTCTAGTCAACTTAATTCTTGTTTTCCGGAATGTTGCGGAAATTGCCGAAGTGCTGGGTTGTGGGTAGGTTGGCGTGGTTCATCTTCGGAAACGGAATCGAGGTGGATTTCTTGTTCCGGATTGGATCACTCCCACCAAAAACTCTCTTCATTTGGCAATTTCAAACTTTCTCGGCAAAGTCTATTCGTGTCTGTCTTAACTCTGGTTGATTGATTGGCGACAGGCTTCTCTACGGTCGGCACCCAACGGCATGGCCATCATCTCTCTGTCTCTTTACTTCTTCAGCTGGGAACTCTCTTTGGCAGGCGGCGATTTTCTATGGTTGACATCCAACTGTGTGGCAATTATCTCTGTCATTACGTCTCTGGACCGGGAACTCGAACTCTCTGCCACTCGAGCTGCAACTGAACTCCAACTCTGCAAATTGTTTTCTTGTCTGTCTTTAACTCTGGTTGGCCGGCATCAGGCCTCTCTACGGTTGGCGCCCAACAGCATGGCGCCTATCTTCGTCGTTACATCTCTGGGCCGGGAGCTGACTGGAATTCAATTGGCAACTCCAATCCAAATGGAATCCAACTCAAAATCTGATTTTGGTCCCTCGGGACCCTGTATTTATGCCCATGCCATCGCGATCGCTGGGTGTGTAACCCCTCATCTCGGCCACCAATGGAATGCTGAGGTTAGATGCTAGTCATTGGTACCTTTGGTTTACCCAATGAGATTAGTTTTCTTTCCATGACGTCAATTGTTGGTCGTCTCCCCCTTTCGGCGCTGGTTCACAGGACCAATGAGATTCCTCTCAGTCTCATGACGTCATCTTCCCATACCCCTTTTCTGGGCTGGACTTAACCGGCAAATTTTCTTTCTCACGAAATAATTTTGGGGATTTTTTCTTAATCAATCACTATTAAACCTTTTTGAACTTGCCTCGCCCAAAACAAGTTGACAAGGGTCTATTAACATTGTCACTTAGATAACAATTTTCCGCATCTGAGTTTTTAATATCCATTTCCGTGTCACCGAGATTTTTAGGTGACGAAAAATATTTTCGTTATCTGCTCTACCCTTCCTCCCTGCTTGATGTCAAGCCAAATGTCTCTTCTCTAAATTCCTAATCCAGTTTTAGATATTGGTTATCTTAATTCTCTTCACAATTCACGCGAGCAAGACAATGCCCTTTGGATACGATAATAAAAATACCTAGTGCCATGTGGTTATTTTCGTTTCAGACCTTCAATGTCCAGCGAAAAACAACAATTGAATTTATCTCTCTATCTCTTTCAGGTTTAGAATGAGAATTGTTAGCTTTCATGGGTGGGCTGAAACCAGTGCGTTGCACTATGACATTAAACAATTCCATTTCTCTTTTCCTCCTCTTCTCTCTCTTCTTAGGTTTAAAATAACAACAGAGAAATACCATTTGTTATCTTTTGTTTTCTTTTCCTTCGTCCCTATTCGGAGAATAAAGAAAAATGTCTTTTAGTACGTTTTCTTCTGATCTATAATAGTTATAAGATTTTCCAGTTATAATTACTAATTAATTAACAAAATTAATCTCTTCTGTTTCCCTTCACTCATATTCGGGGAATAAAGAAAATTTCTTTTAGTACGTTTTCTTCTGATCTATAATAGTAATTAGAAGATTTTCCAGTTATAGTTAATAACTAATTAATAAAATTAATTACCTCCGTTCCGCCCAAAATATTGTTTATATATATATTATGGACAAAGTAATCAACAAGGCATGGTGGTTGTCAGTTTCACCTTTCAACATGGCCTTCAACACATCATTTTATTTCTTCTTTCGCGGACTGTATATACAGCTGGTTTATAGGTCACTGGGAGATTAAGCGAGTTAGGAAGGTGATGCCTGAAGGTTATGTGAAGTAATTACCTCGAGCTTGCTTATTTATGGTTAGGTTCGGATGTTCAGAACGAGAAATCGGTGTCAACGTCCAATTACAGTTGAATTCCTTGCATTCACTTACGCCCAAATACCCTTGAGAAAGGTATCAATCCGTCTACTCCGTCCAGTTATGCGTTAAATAATAGTACAGATTGGGTTCTATAGCCTTGGCTGGCAACTAGTCTACCGCAGAAAGTAATGCCAACCTACTGCGGGATAATCTTCTGTCCAGTCAGTTATGTCTCGAAAAAGACATCGTCGCCCAAGCGTGTATCACGTACGGCACTTAACTGACTGGCTTGGGTTTGTTCATAGTTGTGATTTCTATATAATCAAGACACCAATGCGTTCTTTAGTTTATAATATCTGATTTATCTATCTATATAAATAAAAATGTACTTGTCCGTTTGTTACTATCCGCTAATCTAGAAAACGGCTGCACCATTTGTTTTGAAATTTGACAATAGGATTTTAATCGAATACGAGCGTGTTTTTATATACCTTATATTAAATAATATTACAATATTAAAAAATATATAGAACCAAAAAACTTTCATTTTCAATATGGACGTCTTTACAGACAACTTTGTTATTTCATAGAAAACTTAGGGAAATTCCACATTTAAGATAAACGAAGTCCATTTTTTTATTATTTTTATTTTGGTGAGCGTAAACAACAGAAATCCCTTCCCTTAAAAAAAAAAAAAGTTTTCTATTAATTTTCTTTCAACGAATTCTTATCAATATCCCATTTATTTCGTTAGTTTAGTAAATAAATTTACTTTTTTTTTTTAACCTAAGCCATTTTTTATTTCTTTTTTGTCTGGCCTAAACGACAGAATCTCCTTAAAAAGTTTTATTTTTATTTTAGCGAATTATTATTGATAAGACACTAAACTTTCATGTAAAAGAATTCCGAAAAGTTTATTAATTTAACATTTTTCTGGAGGTACTCACTTCGTTATACACGTTCCTAGTAAAATCAATCCCCCATTTATTTGCTTTTGTTAAACATCAAGCGTTAAGTCCCCTTTTTTGTTGCTTTGGATTTCTTCAGAAATAGCTTCTTTTTCAAAATAAGCCGAAAAATGCAAACTTCCTTTTGCCCTTCCTATATAGTCCAAAATGAAGGGGATTGGGTCTTACAATTTTGACATGGCGATTTTGGCTAATTTTTTTCAGATTTCTAATCTCAGTGCAAAAGATCTGCTTCAATTCATAACGATAACGCCTCGCAGAATGTCAAACTTTGGTTGTCGTACTTGCAAAGCGGAAGAAGTACATTGCAAATCAAAGTGAGGAAGAACAGGCATCAGCGAACGAGCGAAGACGGCAAAGAATGGTTCAGATACGTGCAGAGGAAGCAGCAGAGCGACGTGCAGCCAGACTTGAAGATGCGAGATTGCGATCACGTCAATCGCGTACTACAGCTTCAGATCTGCTTCGTTCTCAACAGAATGAACGCGGCAGGCTGAGAGTGGCTGAAAGACGTCAACCAGAAACAGCAAATCAACTTCAAACACGACTCTCTGCAAACCAGACAATCTCTAGATCTGCAAACAATGGAACAACTGAAAATAGTGTGTATCCACAAGTATTGGAAAATGAAAAGTGCGTTTTCTCTTTTCTTTTTTTCCATTTAACCAAACTGATCAACAGCAACGCGTGGCCGGGTACAGCTAGTTAGAAATCTTTACAAAAACTGATTTTGTGGTGTTAAATAATATTATTTAATTCTAGTCAGTCTCACCACGCTGTAAATACGTGCACATATTAGTTTATTTATTGAGAAATATTTGTTAATTCCAAATGTAAAGGTTTTCTCGGGTTGTAAGGAAAATTTAAAAGGTAGTAATAAAAAAAAAAAATAATAATGGTAACAAAATACATAAAGAAACAGAGATTCCGAACGTAAATCAAAAGAAATGATGCAAAATTTTAAGAAAAGACTTGAAAGCCGACCAACACAAGTACTCATCACAAAGAGAAACATCAAAGTTGGGTAAAAATTTACTCTTCTTAACACGTCTTTGTCTTTCATATTATTGACCAATTGTGAACTCAAAGTTTTACTTCTTCATGGGTCACCAACATTTCAGTGCTCTCTAATGTCAATCGTTATCTCCTTTCTTCTTAGTTCTTATTCTTTTTTTGTTCTCGCCCTTTAATTATGTTTTCTTTTATTATTATAAGTTCTACGCTAACAGTTTCTTCTCTCTTGTGGAACTCTCTTCCGGCTTCTTGATTTCCAGTCAACTTTGAACTTTAAATGCATCGTCAATCGTAATCTACTGTCTTTAATCTTTCATTTTAATAATTATTACAAAAAAGAAAGTCAAATTTGTGTGAAGAATTGCATCAAAAATGATTTCGCAATATCAATTTTAGTGGTGAATGGAGAAATACATTAGATGGACCTAATAGTTGGTCAAAAAGTTTGGGTCCTTCCTGTAAATAGTCAGCCAGTTCGACTTTGAAGACGGAATAGTCAAAGTGTTTTTAGTTAATACTATGGACAGGAAATTACAAGTCCCTTTAAACTTGATAATCATTGTTAAGTGCCATACATGATACATGCTTGGGTAATCACGTCTCGAAAAAGACATGACTGACTAGACAGAAAATTTTCCCGCAGTAGTTTGTCATTTCTTTCTGCGGTAGACTGGTTGCCAACCAAGCCTGTACAACCCAATCTGTCCTGTTATTTAACCCATAGTTGGAGGGAAAAGAGCCTGATACATATTGTTCCCAGGGGTATTTACGCGTAAGTGAATGCAACGAATTCAACTGGAATTCGAAATCGGCTCTCCGATTTCTCATTCCGAGTCGATATCCATTGCACCACCCACGCGCATATATACATGTGCAGGTTTATTGGCAAACATATATCATTAGTTGTACTGAAAATATCATTGTGATCGCATGAGGGCATTTTTAGGAGAAAATGTAGTGTGTTGTATGCGACACGTGGTCCACGTGGGGCTAAGAAGCCTTTCCGAAAGAGAAACGAAACGAATGATCCCACTGCGACATCCTGTGGTCGACGAGCAAAAGAACAGTAAAAAACTTTTGCCCTTTCTTATTACGATGCCTTTTACAATGTCACATAGTCAGTTAAGTGCCATACGTGATACACGCTTTGGCGATCATGTCCCGAAAGAGACATGACTGACTGGGCAGAATATTATCCCGCAGTAGATTGCCATTATTTTCTGCGGGAGACTGGTTGCCAGCCAAGGCTATAGAACCCAATCTGTCCTATTATTTAACCCATAACTGGAGGGAAGAAACGGATTAATACATTTCCCAAGGCTATTTGTGCATAAGTGAATGCAAGGAATTCAACTGGAATTCGAACTCGGCACCCCGATTTGTCGTACGGAGTCGGTATCCGCTGCACCACAACGCACATCCGTAACAGGCGTTAAAATAGTCCTATAGCAGAGAATGTCGAATAATTCCACAAAACCATCGAAAAAATAATGGATTATATTCTATCCTTAAATCTTTCAATTCCTCTTGCGTTAATTTCGCACGATGTGGTCATCCGGGTTATTTAACGCCTTGTTCCGGTGCAAAGGCGCACGGTTTTAGGAGGTATGCAAATGAGCGGCAGCCATGTCGACATATGAGCCGCCCGTTGTAATTCGTAGACAAATAAGCAGCCGAGAAAAGGCATAAAATGAGAAAAGGCGGCGATTTGCGGAAGTACCAACTTAGTCGGTTGACGAAGTGTTTGAGTGAGAAGACGACGACGACGACGACGACGACTAGGTTGGAAAGACGAGGAAACCAAGAGAGTACCTGTTGTCTTCAAAAGGTTTGTTTGCCTGAAACACAGACGTATTACAGATTTCCTTTTCCTTACACACAAACTTTGAATTTCTACATTTCTTTAATGACAAGCAAAATAAAAAGCAAGTTTAAAAAAAAAAAAAAGACTTACCGTCACTGTGATTGGACAAACACCGTATATATTTTTTAATGGTTTTTGTGCAAGACTCACGTTCTTATCCACAGAGATTACACCAGTAGTTGAATTGATCGTGAATCGATTACAACGAACATCTATAAAAAAAAAAACAATATAATGATGCTAAACAACAATTCGCCAACAAAAAAAAAAAATATTCCAATTTTGCTACGTCACAGTATATCTAATCTAAACTTATTTATAAATGGAACTTTGTCTCTCTCTCTGTGTGTGTGTGTGTGTGTGTGTGTGTGTATCCGTTACCTATAGACTCCGAAACGGCTGAACCAATTTTCTTGAAAACTTACACAGTTGTACCATAAGCGTCTGCGAGTGTTCTTAGCTAGGTTTTGTGTCGAGCTACCCCTGATAAATATCAAAAATCGATAATCGAAAAGATCGGGTTATAGAAGGAGTGGTCCGATTTTATTCAAATTTGATACACTCATAGATAAAGACATAAAAAACGATATTCAGAAGTTTCAAGATTGCAGTTCTTACAATAGTGCAGAAAATTTGATATCGATACCAGGAAATCAAAATTTGATTTACATCCATTCATTTTTCTTTCAGTCTATGGTTTCGCTTTAACTGGAAACAACTATTGCTTTTTAGTCTTTCGTGCCAACGTCCAAAGAGTTTGAGCTCCAGGACGATGGATTGGTTTTAAAGCTTTCATTACACCCGGGCTATACTGTTAGTTTGCTTTAAATTTATGAACAGTCTCTAATGAAAAACTATTTCCTCGTCCTTGCTACCTCAAGTTCAGTTAATCTTTGAAATTTTTTTGAAAACTTATCCTAGGTGTCGACTAATAGCAAAAAGAGCGAAAACAATGGGACAAGAGAATCAGCGGCAGGCCACCGACCCGACTAGTTTATTTATATATATATATATATATATATATATATATATATTTAATCGTATCACCCCGAGCAAGGCAGTAACACCACTGATGTGCAGGGGGCTACGTAATAGTGAGAAGATTGAAAAAGAGAAAGCCGGAAACCACATCCTAAACAGGGAACAAGGGATGAGCCTCTTAACCTGTTCAATAGACGTGGTTAGAGTGTGAACCGGGCGATAGATAGATCTATCTACTCCAATTAAATATGAATGGATAGCAAAACAGAGGGTGATGGATACTAAAAAGAAAAAATACTAAGAGCTACAAAGGATAGGTAGTTGGGGAGAGTCGTGTTCGCAGACGTCCCGATGAAACACAGTACTTGGAAAAGAAGAACAAAAACAAAAAAAGTGTTAATATGTGAATGACTGACTCGACTGTGTACTAAACATATCGAACGCAGAACTTGCAAATTTAAAATTAAACGTCTCTCGGTCCACCCTGACCTGGTAGCACCTGTTAGGGTCCAAGCTATGGGCAAATAGTTAACCTCCAAACCGGGGTCAAAAACACTATAAAAGTAGACTTATAGAAATATATACATTGTTGAGGGAAAAATATTACCAACATTACATTTTTGAAGGAAAAAAAATTATTACCAGCAATACATTTTTTAATACAAAACTAGAAGACATCTTCAGTTTTCTAAAATTAAAAATAGATTAAAAAAAAAACTTTATCAAACTGACCAAATCAACGTTCTCACTATAACCGAACATTAAAAAATATCTTAAAACCCTACCTTTTTGGCATTAAATAATCCACAGAGGTGTTGATAGGCCGTTAAACAAAACTCAAACTAAACGTCTCTCCATCTTCAGCTCGGTGTTTAATTACCTTCACCTTAAGGCAGAGGTATTGTATTCAGTCGCGTTTGTCTGTCCGTCCGTTCGTCTGTGGTCAAGATATCTCAATACTAGCTCGATGAATTTGAATAAAACTTTAAAAAAACGATTGGCTTCATGACTGGTATGAACTGATTAGATTTTGGGCTCGATCTTGTATCGGATAAAGTTTCTGAGTTGTTTTTCGAGTTTTAGTAATAACATTTAATTTTTGCCTTTCAAATGCCAAATACTGAATTACCGTCCCTAGATCATTTTAAAATGAAACAGGGGAGATAATTCAGTATTTAAGTATACATTTTTTGTATTTTTGCTCTTGAAAGCGGTCAAGTTCATTGCAGCTATTCTTTCTCATTTTAATAACCATCTCTTGCTAATTGCCGAGATGATGTCCGTATTGCCTTAGTGGGGGTTTGCTGACTTTGCACTTTCTAGTTATAAGTTGTTTTACAGTAAGGTTCACCCTGTACAAGTCCCGATGGCCACTCGAGGTAGGTTACAGTAAGGGGTGGTTTATATGGATAAGAGTGAAAGGTAACTAGTTAATTCTAAACTTGAGATTGTAGTAATCGAGGAAACGTTCTCTTAGAATGTTTTTTTTTTTTATAGGGTAGTGGTTCAGAGGAAGAAGCTGTTATCTAAGTGGCATGGAGAATTCTAGCCGTGAAGGTTAGACATGACAGAACCAATGAATCAAGTTCATCTGAACACTTTCCATGAAAGTAACGACAGAGCAATGAAAGACTCGCTACATTCCGCTTATGGAAGAGAGAAGTTGTCAGTCAGTTAAGTGCCATTCGTGATACACGCTTGGGCGATCATGTCTCGAAAGAGACATGAGTGACTGGGCAGAAGATTATCCCGCAGTAGGTTACCATTACTCTCTGCGGTAGACTGGTGAATTATATTATTATATTAATAAGTATTAATTAGTTAGGGATTAGTTTATTACTTCATAACAATAGAAAACCGATCCCCCACTTTATGACCAGTTGAAGCTTTAATTGTTTCCAACTATTATGTTCACTCAGTCAGTTAAGTGCCATACGTGATACACGCTTTGGTCGATCATGTCTCGAAAGAGACATGACTGACTGGGCAGAATATTATCCTGCAGTAGGTTACCATTGCTTTCTGCGGTAGACTGGTTGCCGACCAAGGCTATAGAACCCAATCTGTGCTGTTATTTAACCCATAACTGGAGAGAAGAGACGGATTAATACCTTGCCCAAGGGTATTTGCGCGTAAGTGAATGCAGTGAATTCAGCTGGAATTCGAACTCGGCTCTCCGATTTCTCGTTCCGAGCCGATATCCAATGCACCACAACGCACATCCAGCAACGCAGAGAAGTTGTAGTGTGGCGAATAATTATATTTCAACGCTTTTGAACTCTTAAGACTGAAAAGTGAGCACTAGGCAGTCCCCCCCCTCCAACCATATGACAACAGTACGGCATTTTCTTCGGCCAGATCAAAATCTTATAAAAGGTAAAGTATAGCATGAACAGTCGGGTACAGGAAGCCGATCATTTGACCCCGATCTTTAGCGATTGATTCAACCATGTGTTTATATTACCCCTCCTCCTCCTTTTCTGATGAAGCTCTTTTGAAAGATTTTTTTTTGTACTTTGTCATTCAATTTCCTAGCAAAAACAGTTCAAAGAAATTTAAGCCGTGCAAGACAAGAGCAAAGGGTCTGATAAACTTGCATAGTGTATTGCCAGCATGAATGAATCCCACAGAACACACTCAGTCAGTGAAGTGTCATACGTGATACACGCTTGGGCGATCATGTCTCGAAAGAGACATGACTGACTGGGCAGAATATTATCCCGCAGTTGCCGACAAAGGCTATAGAACCCAATCTGTCCTGTTATTTAACCCATAACTGGAGGGAAGAGACGGATTAATACTTTTCTCAAGGGTATTTGTGCGTAAATGAATGCAAAGAATTCAACTGGAATTCGAACTCGGCTCTCCGATTTTTCATTCTGAGTTGATAACCACTGCACCACAACGCACATCTCAGTTACGTCTCACTGCCGAATAGTTAACTTAAGTTAGAACATCTAGTCACGTATGCGCAGTAAGGTCTCCTGCAATTGCATGTTAACTTATTGTTTACATTAGTCTTTCTAATTTTGGTTGTGTTAAGTCCGTTTATAAGTTTACCTATATTAGGCAAGTAACTTAATTTTTTCGTGTTTTTGTTAAAAATTTTATGAAAAGGGATATCTTACCAAAATTTCGTTTTAATATTGAAAAGAATAATTCACCTATAATGGTTTTTACTTCCTCGTTAAAGGGTGGGGGTTAAACCAAATAACCTTCCTTTGTCCATTCTTATTTTTGGGAGATTTAGTTTTAATAAATTCTAGGTTATCTCTGTATCCACTTTTGATTAACGCATCTTGGTAAGTTTTTTTGTATTTATCAAAAATATCGCTGTTAGACGAATTGGTGAATAATGTGTATGCTATCCCCTTAGGTATGCTATTCGTGATATGTTTGGGGTGATTAGACTTAATATTAACATAGATAGGATTATAATTTTCTTTAATGTACGGAGCGACCGTACCAGTACTAATATTAAGGGTTACATCTAAATAGTTCACAACCTTTAAGTTACACTTAATGTCAATCGCAGAACCGTTATTTTTAAAGAACTTATGTAACCTTTTTCTCATTCTATCACAAATTTGTGGGGTACTTCGATCAACTATAATTAAACCATCATCACGTTATAAACCGTGATTATGGAAATCTATAAATTCATTTAATTTGTGCAAAAGGAGGCATCCTACCAATTCAGCCACCACTGCTCCATCATGCGCCCTCATGGGGTTATCAAACCCACTGGCGTCAGTTTGTTTCGTACACAAAGAATCATTATAATTAAGTAACGTTCTTCGGCAATGCCTAATTAATTGTATTTCCTCAACTGAGACTTCATTATATTCTTTGGCTAGGTTAATAGCTTCATTAAGGATATTTTCGGTTATGGAGGGGTAGAAATCTTTATCATATTTAATAAATGCGCAATACCTATTTTTTTCGTATTGGTTGAACCATTTTATGCAGTCTGAAGTAGACTGCGATTGATTAATATTCAGAAATGTTCTTAGGTTATAACAGCATACGTTGAAGTATAGTTTTACTAATTTTACCTAATTCCGTCTTTGTGGGGTTTAATAGGCGGAATTCAGGGTTATTGGGGAAGGAACTTTATGGTCTTTGACAATGAGAAAACTGTCTTTTAAAGATATTTTTCCACACGGTTTGTAAGATTAAACTTGCTAACCAAGAGACTAGCTTCCTGGTTAATAGTGTTTTCGATATCCGGGGACACTTTTTTGTAATGCTTTGCAGTTTTATATTATAACTAATTTTACTCATACGGTACATATGAGTAGATCTATCACCTTTAATGTAAATCTGTTTATCTCTTCGTATATTATTTAAATTTACATTTAAATTCTGTTGTATTTTGTTGGGTTTTAATTTTCTATATTTGATTTTCTTAACTAATCCAATTAACTCATTTTCGAACTTATCTAACTCCTTACAGTAAAGAGGTTGATCATAAATTTTGAAACCATAAGAGTTGTAATAATCGGTGTTACCTATATTGTTCAGAAAAAAAAAGTCTTCCATCTTAAGTTGGTAATAAAAACCTCTATCCTGCGCAGTAGTTGTAACTCAAAAGTGTCTACGTGGGATGGGAAAATCCTTAAGTGAGCAAACTATATTAACTCGCTCCATGTTAAACTGGTTAAACAGTGCACTATAGTGTACCTAGAGCTAATAATAAATCATTATTATTAGCTCTAGGTACGTTGAGGTACCCATTAGGTTTTAGAGAGAATGGGGAAAAAAAAGGAAATTTATACTTAACGTCAGGAAGAGGCAGTTTATGGGACACATACGGGGTGCCAAGTTGGAATTCTAGTTGAATTCCTTGCATTCACTTACGCACAAATACCCTTGGGAGAGGTATTAATCCGTCCCTTACCTCCAGTTATGGGTTAAATGGTAGAACAGATTGCCTTGGCCGGCAACCTGCTGGACAATCTTCTGCCCAATCAGTCATGTCTCTTTCGAGACATAATCGCCCAAAGCATATATCACGTATGGCACTTAACTGACTTAATGTAGTAGATGTGCGCTGTGGTGCAGTGGATATCGGCTCGAAACGACAAATAGGGGAGCAGAGTTCGAATTGTAGTTGAATTCCTTGCATTCACTTACGCGCAAATACTTTTGGGAAAGATATTAATCCGTCACTTCCCTCCAGTTATGGATTAAATAACAGGATAGACTAGGTTTTATAGCCTTGGCTGGCAACCAGTCTACCGCAGAAAGTAATGGCAACCTACTGCTGAATAATCTTTTACCCAGTCAGTCATGTCTCTTTAGAGACATGATCGCCCAAAGCTTGTATCACGTATGGCACTTAACTGACTTAATCGTTGCAAAGACAATTAAAGCTTCTACTGGGCACAAAGTGGGGGATCGATTTTCTATTTTTATGAAGTAATAAACTAATCCCCCACTAATTACGACTTATTAATATAATAATATAATTCACCAGTCTACAGCAGAAAGTAATGGCAACCTACTGCGGAATAATCTTCTGCCCAGTCAGTCATGTCTCTTTCGAGACATGATCGTCCAAAGCGTGTATCACGTATGGCACTTCACTGACTGAATGTAGTAGAGGGCTTGAAATATTTACAGAGCGGATAGAGAAGAAAGGGACAGGGGAAATAGCGCATGATATACTTAATGAGCTTGAGCAAATAGATGGCAAAACAGGGGTTGGGAAAAATAATAGAAAGCGAACTTATTAAGAACTACAAGGGATAGGAAGATGTGGAAGGTCATGATCGCCTACGTTCTGAAAGGACGGTACTTAAAAGAAGATAACTTTCCAATACTCTTTGTTTCTTACGAAATGTTCCTGTTTCTCAATACTTTGCTTAGTTTTGGAAGGCACTATCCCAATACGCGTTCGGATTTCATGGTTTCACTTTCCGTTGAAACACTTCCCAACTATATAGATTTTTTTACTGATTTGATTTTTTTTTAATCATATCACCTCGAGCAAGGCGGTAACGCCACTGATGTGCAGGGGGCTACGTAGAAGTGAAAAAATTGGAACAGAGAAAGCCGGAAACCGCATCCTAAACAGGGAACAAGTGATGAGCCTCTTCACCTGTTCAATAGACGTGGGTGGAGTGTAAACCGGACGATAGTTTAGTCTATCTACACCAATTGAAAAAAAAAAAAAAAAAAAGAGTGAAAAGATTGGAAAAGAGATAGCCGGAAACCACATCCTAAACAGGGAAGAAGGGATGAGACTCTTCCCCTGTTCAATAGACGTGGGTGGAGTGTGAACTGGGCGATAGTTTAGTCTATCTACTCCAATTGAAAAAAAAAAAGAAAAGAAAAGAGTGAAAAGATTGGAAAAGAGAAAGCCGGAAACCACATCCTAAACAGGGAAGAAGGGATGTGACTCTTCCCCTGTTCAATAGACGTGGGTGGAGTGTGAACCGAGCGATAGTTTAGTCTATTTTAGTATCTTCAACTAGTAACCTTCATTTTGCAGTCAACCTCGCATTCTGCCTTTTTGCTTTTCTTCACTATCTTCTTTAGGATTGTTTGTACCTCCCGTTCTTCGTCTCCTGTCCACACTGTCATCTGTGTATCTTATGTTGTTAAGATTGTGACTGCCAATAATGAATACGAGTAGGACTTCTAATCCTCAGAAGTGCTTGACTATATAGTCAAGTCTGGTGAGAAGACACATCATTGTCTAACATTTCTTTCTATTGTTGCTTATATACAAAATAAAAATGAACTTTCTACATTATGAATGACAGTGTATCACATTTTAATTTTAATAGAAATCAAAGAAAAAACGATTTTCCTTACCGGATATATTGTAATAAATAACGTTAGGTATTCCCCGGTCAGCGTCTTCAGCAGTGACGCTCATCACTGACGTACCCTGCAAAAGAAAGTTTTTATTCCCAAGTTTATTGTTGAATTTAGAAAAAAAAACGTTAAAATTAGAACATTTAAAAAAGTTTCTTTTCTTCTCATTTCCCGCTTATGGAACTTTCCGGCTCTATGCTTTCCAGACAACTTTAATCTGCAAAAACTTAAATTCAATGTCAATCGCTATCTACTGCCCTCCTGATTACTCTTTCTTCATCCTGAGACATTCTGCCCTCGGCTGGCTCACTACCCCTGGTCCGGAACCTGTTGTGATAATGACCGGAGCTCACGCTATACTAGCACCAAGTAATTCATCTTCATTCAGTGACTTTGTCCGTGCCGCTTGTCATGTATTTGTTGACTGAAGTTACACTTAAAACTTTTAGGATATAAAACTATCTAACAGGTGCTACCACACCGGGTTATGGATCGGAACAACAGCAATTAAGCGGTGATTCCACGCTCCCAATCAGAGGACTTGCTGTCAGATATAGTTTAACAGTCATACCCAGGACGATAATTTGCTTGTAAAAGAAGAGTAAAACAGCATATGTTCACTACTTACGATTGTTGTGTTTTCCGGGATGTGTTTCATGAATGAAGGTTTGATGAAAACGGGTGCACTGTCCTGGACATCGGTGACTTGTATCCAAACACTTTCCGTCGAATTTAATGGCGGCGTACCTGCATCCTGAAAGAAAAAGAAATAGGAAACTTGAACGGATATTTGCCCATACTTAATGGTAAGCCTATAGATGTTATCTTTTGTATTTTTAAAGAAAAGAAAAGAAAAGAAAAAAAGAATATGCATCACTGTTTTTCATTACACAAGAAATATTTTCTACAATATTTTTCCAATAATATATTTCTTCAAGGCGTAAAAGATCCTGCTTCAAATATTTTCTTTGTTATTTGTATATTAGCATTCATTCATCATATATATATATATATATATATATATATATATATATATGGAACTTTGTGTGTGTATCCGTTACCTATAGATTCCGAAACGGCTGAACCGATTTTCTTGACAATTTACACAGTTGTACTATAAGCGTCTGCGAGTGTTTTTAGCTAGGTTTTGTGTCGAAGTACCCTCGATAAATATCAAAAATCGATAATCGAAAAAATAGGGATATAGAAGGAGTGGACCGATTTTAATAAAATTTGATGCAATCATAGACAAAGACATAAGAAACGATATTCAGAAGTTTCAAGGTTGCAGTTCTTACAGTAGTTCAGAAAATTGATTATATATATATATATATATATATATATATATACAAACACACACACATGTATAAAAGGCAAGATGTTTGTGTGTGTGTGTCTGTTTATCTGTCTGTATGTCCTTTATACAAATCCACAATTTTTATCCAATTCTCACCAAACTTCACACAAATATTCTTTAGGCTGAGTCTAAGCTCCAAGACCATGGATTAATTTTAAAGCTTTCATTACACCCGACCAACGCCGGGCTATACTGCTAGTATAAAATAAAACAGAAACTTCGAAATTTAAATCCGTTGGATAACCATTTCTACGAGGAATTCCTCGCTTCTTCAGCAACGGCAGAAACCAAAACTTTATTCAAATTCAAATGTGTTAAAAGATTTTTTAAAACACAAAACCTCGCTAAAAGCACTCGCAGATGCTTATAGTACAACTGTGTAAATTTTCAAGAAAATCGGTCCAGCCGTTTCGGAGTCTATAGGTAACGGACACACACACAGAGAGACAGACAAAGTTCCATTTATAAATAAGTTTAGATTAGATATACTGTGACGTAGCAAAATTGGAATATATTTTTTTTGTTGGCGAATTGTTGTTCAGCATCATTATATTCGTTTTTTTTATAGATGTTCGTTGTAATCGATTCACGATCAATTCAACTACTGGTGTAATCTATGTGGATAAGAACGTAAGTCTTGCACAAAAACCATTAAAAAATATATACGGTGTTTGTCCAATCACAGTGACGGTAAGTCTATATATATATTTGTACAATTGCCTCGGTTGTGTGGAGTAGTGAGGGTGGAGGAAAGAATGCACTAAAAATGTTCATATGTGAATATTTTGAAAAATAGGATGGCGAGGAGTGTAATATATTACCTTGAATGGAAGAGTTGATTAATAGGTACATCCAACCTAAGGTAATATCAACAAAGGACAAAGGTAGCTGATATATATCCGACCGTATAGGATGACAACAGTGCAACGAAAGAAAACGACCAACGACTGACTTGAAAAGCAATGGATCTCCGAGTGGGATTGACAGATAAACCCGGACGTAGATAATGTCAACAAAACGACAACCCGAAAACTGCGTGGGAGTTTTAAGACTATAAAGTCTAGATCTTTTGACTGAAGAGACTGAGAACTCACACTGGCTTCCGACTCCCGACAGCACATTCGTGTGCGCGATCTCTGTCCGGCTGCTCTTCTGCTCCACACAAGCCTCACCGACGAAGAATAATAATATAAGTTTCTGTTATTATATATGCATCAGTCCTAATAATGTAAATAGTGTAAATAAATACAATCTAGCTAAATACAAATTAGAGACCTGTCATAGTAGATCACCTCATCTTAAATCAGCAATGTTTTGTGGCAATTCTGAACAAATTAAGATTTTTCTTGCTAAAACGTTGAATGATTTCAGCACGTTCAACATTATGAATAAAAAATAGTGAATTTTATCTCGCGTTTTTCAAGGCTTAACATGAGTAAAACAAATTCACAGATTGTGACAAAAAAGACCCGTGAATCCTTTAAAAAATTCACCCTTTAATAGTAAGTTGTACTTATTTTAATTTGTAACGTATACATCTGTAGTTAGAAAAAGCCATGTTGATATGATAGTGAGGGTCACAAGGCAGTTAGTTATTACAATCCCCTGATTGCCACACCAGCCCTAGGCATTATGGCGTCTATGTAGCATGACAATGTCACAAGAAGGACAGTGTTTTTCGGGGGCTTTTTTTGTCGCAGCCGAAGTTGTCAATTTTTGGTTAAATAAATTCCCAACGTAAATTTTAATAAAAGTTTCAAGAATCAGAAGTACTTAGACAAAAAAAAAAAAATGAGCATATTTTAGCTACTTTAACAACTTCGGCTTCCATTTTTTTTTTTTTTTAACAAACTATGATCAGAAACATTTTTGACCGAAGGAAGATGTTAATAACCGCAAAGCAAGGCACAAAATTTAAAAAAAAAAAAAAAAAACTGTACTTAACGTCCTTTTTTAACACTGAACGTGTTATGGTGTCCTATTCTATATGAGTGGACTCTTCCTCCGTCAATAAATACTAACTCGCGTGACTTCCACCATGGAGGTAGTCAAGACGTAGCGTAACTATACCGTTCGGACTTACACTTCTATTTGCTGACTACTAACACTCTTACTTGTATATATGTTCTGTTATTCTAATACACTGTTTGAACCTACCTTCTGGTGTCCGTGTCTATCTTCCTGGGCCAAACAGGCCACAACAGAACGTACTAATTACCGACCTGTATTCGACAATTAAAGTTGAAAATTAACACTGTCTAGGACATTTAACAAGAATGTATTATTACACGTTGGTGCATTTTATCCCGAAAAAGGAGCATTTACTTTAGAGAACAACATTTTTCAACATAACCTCCTTTTTCAAGGCACTTAACATTTTTCTGTTGATGACAAATCAAAGAGTGAGCATTTCAGCTAAAAAATGCTTGAAGCTAAATATTTCTTGATGCACTCTCTTACCCAGCTAGATATGAACAGGCTAAACAGATATAGGAGTTTAGATGTGGCACAAGGCTGAAAATACGAGGCAATCAGTGAGGATCGAATTCACTATACAGTCGTAATTAACCCAGCGAGACATTACATCACGTTGAAGTGTCCAAATGATTTTCTAAGTGTAGCTTAGATGTAGCACAAGAAAGGAAGGATGCGGCATACAGTGAGAATCGAACTCACAGGCTAACCCGAACAGCTTTCTATATAATCAAAGAATAATTACCATCGCCATAACTGTATACTGATAGAAATTCCGTGTTTCGTAATCAAGTTTTTTTTTCAAAGTGATAGCACCTGTGATTTTGTCGATGGTCATCGTATCGTTGATGTCTGCAGGGTTCTAAAGAAAAAAAAAGGTAAAATGATAAGTGTGAAGCTTTTTTCAGGAGGGACACATAATATTTCAAAACAAAACACTCAAACTTCACCTGCATAAAGATTTAAATGCAGAATGGTATACCGTTTTTAAGCAGTAAACCACATAATTACCGTATTTTCCGGTTTGGAATTAGTACCCTAATATTGGAAAAAATGTCTAAGATAAAAAAGTCATTCTCACAGGGCTGTGCTTAGGGACCCCGCAGGCCCCGCAAGTTCCCAAGGGGCCACAAGGCCTCGGAAAGCCGCAAGGCTCCTTGGCTCCGTAGATCTATTGTAATGAAATAAAAATTAAAATATTTATTATCGCATTTGTATGTTGAAACAAACATCTATCAACCCGTCTCGCTCTCTGATATATAACTTTGATAGAACCCTTGCGGCCTCTTCGGGGCCGGAAGTGATTTGTAAATAAAAAGAAAGAAAAATCTTGAGAGTGAAATAGATTATAGATATCTGTTTCAACATACATAAAAGAAGCTAAAAGTTGTGAAAACGTTCGTAATGTATGGCTTCAAAACGCCAATTCCGCGATTTCTTCCGTTTTTTTCCGGATCACGGAATATCTGCGTTCAGAGAGTCTGTTATTTTGTTTAAAGTACCATTTATTGTATGTTCGGGGGGAGCGCAAGTTGCATTCTGCGGGTAGAGGGGCTGAAAGGCGCATTCTGCGGGGGAGCCGCGATGTTGCTAAACACAGCACTGCATTCTCATAACAACACATTCACTATGCGCCCCTCACATACGGGTGACACGTAGTGTCTACAATAATCACACACATCCGATTTTATTTGTATGGCAATCACACACTAGCTATTGGCTATTAAATATACGATACATCTTTCATTGTTCAAGGGTGGTTTTATTTTCATAAAAATGAATTAAACATTTTAAAAATTTGCATATAAAAACAAAACAATCAAATTTTATTCCTCCTCAAATCCCCCAAACTCGTTAGTGCTGGATTCATGTAAAACTATCAGCTGCAGAGTCATCACTACTGTGAGTCACAGATCCTTACTACCATCCATGTCATGGTGGTAACTGAAGCTATAAGGAAATGATTAATGTTTATTAATTCGACGTTGTGTCATACATAACCGAATTTCCTACAATTTACAGATTATTCGTTGTTATCAACATCAGAAGGTTGAAGCTGGTTGGTTGGAATGTGTATTTGTGTGGAAGAGTGGAAGAATAAAAATATACATTTTGTATGTTAAAATAGAAATGTATTGATATAAAAGGATAACAAGAATTGTAGAAGTTAATATTCAATGAGAAAGTTAAAGATATCAAAAGTTGTAGAATTGTTCGTAGTAGTAATTTGTTGGAAAGAGTTTATGCGTACGTACGTATGTGTATGAGCGTTTGTTTGGTAGGAATGCCTTTGAATGGAGAAGAAGTAAAAGGAATCAGCACACGAGAAAGAAGGAGAAAGAGAACGAATATGCGACGCAACCTTACGTCCGGGTTGACTTGAGATTTCTCCCGTTACATTTTGGTGTGTTGTCTCGCTGCTCCCATCTGACTGACGCTGAGCGAAGTCTTTTATAGTCATTTAGATTTTTCGCACTGGATCGCTAACTTTTTTGAAGTCTTGCAAATCGCTTCAATTGGTTATAAAATCAATTTAACATCTACTCGCGAAATCCGGTTTGGAGTTTTCTTTAACTTTTCTTAAAAGATTATATCATTTGAACGTTAAAAGTTCTAAAAAAATTAGCATTCTTTCTTCTTCTATATGCTTTGTCCCTTCAGGACGTAGGCGTTCATGGCTTTCCACGTCCTCCTATCCCTTGTGGCTCTTAGCACGCCTTCTCCTGTTACACCATGCAACCCTCGTTTCATCATCCACCTAATCAAATCCTTCAAATATGTTATCCGCTGCCTTCCCCTGTCTCTTTTCCCCTCTATCTGGTCTGTTAGTATCAGGTTCTCCAATCCCTCTTTCCTCATTGCATGTCCCAGAAACTTCAGCTGTCTCTTCCTGATGCTCAGTATTATTTTCCTTTTCGTTTCCATCATTTCTTAAATCTCGTCATTGCTCACATATTCAATCCATGATATCCGCAGCATCCTTCTGTAGAACCACATTTCAGTTGCTTCCAGTTTTTCCTTCATCTTTGATGATATTGTCCAGCATTTACTGCCATATTGAAGAACTGACAACACATAGCAATCCAATACTCTCTTTGTTTCTATATTTGTATATCTGCTGAATTCGTTACATGTCCGTATCCAAGCGTTTTGTTGCCAGTAAAGATTCTTGATTACTTTTAACTCTTTCCCAAATATGCGAAGGCTGCCCTCATCTCCAATTCTTTGTGGCGTATTTTGTCAAACGCCTTTGCATAATCAATACAGCACAGGTATAAGTCCTTCTTCATTTGTATTGCCCTTTCAGAGAGCATCCTAATCATAAATATGGCGTTCCTTGTTCCTGTGTCTTTAACGAAACCGCACTGTTCTTGTCCTATCTCTGGCCTGATTCTGCTTCTCGCTCTATTCATCAAGATTCGGAACACTCTTAAAAGTTTAACTTTATTTACCGTTTGAAGATCTTTAAAATTCTTAAACCTTTATTTAATTTTTAATGTTCTTTAGCATTCTTTAACATTTAACTTCAACAGTATTTACATTATTCGGACTATTGTCCTCATCTTTGTTGCCATTTGTACGACGTTTTGGCCGTTGTATGCTCCGGCCTTCTTCGGGTGCTAGGAATTTGGAATCGAACCCTTTATTACAATCACTCGGGTATATCATTCTCAATCCTTGCGTAAAGCCAAGATTGGAAGTCATGAGTTATCTCCCTCTAACCCTGCAAGTTACTTGTTCACCACTGCTGTAGACTGGTATTGAACTCACAACTCTTTGGAACAAGTCACAGGAACTAACCAACGTCTATATTCACTGGGCCATGCAATAGGATGATATACCCCAGTGATTGTAATAAAGGATTCGGTTCGAAGTTCTTAGTACCTGAAGAAGCCCGGAGCGTACAACGGCCGAAACGTCGTACTAATGGCAATTAAGATAAGAACGATAGTCCGAATAATGTAAATACTGCCTCATCTCAGAAATATAGACAAATACATTTAAATTCAACGTCTAACATTCAGTAACGCTCTTAAAAAGAGTAGAGATCCATCCCTTGTTTCATGTTTGCGATTGCTTTAGTTCTGACCCCCCTGAGGTCTGCGCTTGAACTCTGAAATTCTATTCACTAATT
Source organism: Ascarosepion bandense (assembly GCA_037127315.1). Taxonomy (NCBI): domain Eukaryota; kingdom Metazoa; phylum Mollusca; class Cephalopoda; order Sepiida; family Sepiidae; genus Ascarosepion; species Ascarosepion bandense. The sequence goes on from JBBBDQ010000434.1 coordinate 1,027,496, forward strand.
TTTAATTTTTTGTTTTATTTACTCCTCCACTGATTAGAGTAGAGAGGTTTGCATATCACCCGGTTCACGCTCCTCCCCGGTCTTTCGAATATGAGTAAGTGGTTTATACTTTTTTTCCTGTTTTGTAGTGGATTTCCGATTCTTGCTAAAATCTACTTCAACTCCTAACACTTGTCCTTTCTTACGCTAATCATACGTAAATCCACGAAATACCTATTTACTTTAAGTGGCTCTGTATTGGTTGAATATTAATAAAAAGAAAACCTTCTTTGCTAATATTTTTTTTTTTTAATTGGAGTAGATAGTTTCTACTATCGCCCGGTCTCACACTCCACCCCCTTCTTTTGAATGAGTTTAGAGGTGATCCCCTTGTTTCTTGTTTAGGAAGGGGTTCCCGGTTCATCCCCTTTCTCTGGTCTTGGTGTTAGTTCAGCTGGAAGCTCTTTGCAGTTACGGAGTATGGTGGCAAAGTCTTTACATTCTGAGGGTACCGGGTTGGCAGTTTCCTGGTTGCTGCTTCCGACTGGTAGTTAGGAGCCCGAACTCTTGCGTAGCGTCTTGAGAGGCTGCTCTGATCAACAGTTGAATAATACCGGGGTTCTTGTAGTGCCATATCGCGCATGGACGGGCGTCCCTGCATGAACGTTCGGTGGGCAACCCCGAGGCCACATTATGTTGTAGGCCGCGCCAGTCTCCATCCTTCACAAGTTGCAAATGATTGACCGACTGATTCTATTCTAAGACCACTCCTTAACTGAATTACTATGGAAAAAAGCAAACATAATAACAAAACTAAACCAGCTCATTTGAAAACGCCCAAACCTGTCTGCATCTCTTTCACTAACATACGCGGCATCCGCACCAACTTCCCCAGCGTAGATTCTTTCCTCCATAATAACTCACCTGATATATTAGCCCTATGTGAAACTAATCTTAACCCTTCTATCCCCTCATCTGAGTTCTGCGTTCCTGGATACCTTCCCCTCTTCAGGAAGGACTCCAATGTTCATATGCATGGACTTGGTGTCTATGTCAGCGAACACCTTCCCTTAGCTAGGGTGTCATCTTTTGAATCCCCAGATCATTCTTTCATGTGCTTCCGCCTCTCACTTCTCCGCTCGATTAGCTATCTCTTCTTTCTGTACCGCTCTCCTTCCTCCCCTGACTGTTCATTACTTGACATCATTTCTGACAATATTGACAAAGCCATTTCTACCCATCCCTCTGCCCATGTATTCGTGTTTGGTGACTTTAACGCCCACCACACCAAGTGGCTGAAGAACGCTGTCACTGACCCTGCTGGTGTCCACACCATGAACTTTTCAATCACCCAATCGCTTACGCAAGTAGTGGACTTCCCCACGCGTTTCTCCGACAACCCTAACGGAAGGAACTCACTTCTAGACCTCTGCTTCACTTCCATCCCAGACTCTTGCACTACCAGACAACTCTGCCCACTTGGAAACTCTGACCACACTGTAGTGTCCGTCAATATTTCACTCCACTCCCGCCCGACCCATGAAACACAGATAAGTAGAATATCATACTGCTATCAAAGAGCAGACTGGGATTCGTTCCGAGACTTCCTCTGTGACATCCCTTGGAACAACGTCTTTAGTCTTCCCATCGAAGAATGTGCATCCGAGGTCTCCTCCTGGGTTAAGGCTGGCATTGATGCCTTCATCCCTGCTAGGAAATTCCAGCTTAAATCTCATTCGTCTCCATGGTTCTCACCCGCTTGTTCGGCTGCCATTGCCCACCGGAATCATTTCTTCCGACTTTATCGTAACTATGCGTCGGAACAAAACAGGCGCCTTTTCACTTCAGCTCGTAATAAGTGTAAAAAGATACTTAACGAAGCTAAGATGTTGTTTGCTGCCAGAATGAAGCAACGCATAGCATGCTCTAAATTCGGCTCTAAAGACTACTGGCGACTCTGTAAAAGAGTACTTAACAAGAGCAAGTCCACAATACCCCCGCTAATCAACAAATTTGAGGTCCTCACCTCCCCAGCAGATAAGGCTGAATGTTTTGCCCGCAGATTCTCGAACAATTCGAGTCTGGACTCGTCTGGAGTTTTTACACCCGACTTCTCACCTAGAACTGAGGCACAACTGAATGATGTCCACATTACACCTTCGCTTGTCTCTAAGATTATCTTAAAACTTGACCCTCACAAAGCGAGCGGTGGTGACGGAATCCCAACCATAGTCTTAAAGAAATGTGCCCCTGAACTCTCCTCTATCCTTTCTAAGCTCTACAACCTCTGCCTATCTGCTTCCTGCTTTCCTGCCTGTTGGAAATCTTCCTCTATAGTTCCTATATTTAAAAACACTGGAGAACCCTCTGACCCTGCAAATTACCGCCCTATCAGCCTTCTTCCGATCTTTGGCAAAGTGTTCGAAGCCATTATCAACGCCGAGGTGGTTCAGCATCTCACAGCACACAGGCTCCTCTCGGACAAGCAATATGGTTTCCGCTTCACCAGGTCTACTGCTGATATGCTAACGACCATCACCGAGTACATATACCAGGCACTCGACAGGAATGGCGAAGCTCGAACCGTTGCATTGGATATATCTAAGGCGTTCGACAGAGTTTGGCATGCTGGCCTTCTATGTAAACTGCGGAGCTATGGTATAACTGGACATTTGTTTGAACTAATTCAGTCATTCCTCTCTAACCGCACAATGAAAGTGGTATTAAACGGACATGCCTCTCAGAACTACCATACAAACGCAGGTGTCCCCCAAGGCTCCATCTTAGGTCCTACACTCTTCCTGATATATATTAATGATCTCCCTGATTCCATAAGAACCCAAATAGGTTTGTACGCCGATGACACCACAGTTTACTCTCGCCTCCAACAAAAATCTGGTGTAGGCGTCAAAGCTAAACTTGCAGCCGAGATTGAAAAAGACCTCCAATCCATATTGGACTGGGGTAAGAAATGGCTAGTAAATTTTAATGCTTCTAAAACGAAGCTACTGTCAATTAACCATCATCGACAATCTCACCTACCTCCCATTAGCATGGACCAGGCTTGCCTCCCCAGAGAGTAAAACACTACGCCTCCTTGGTCTCACACTTTCAGCGGACCTCAAATGGAATGACTATATCGAATCCATTGCTAAATCCGCTGCTATGAAAGTCGGTTCTCTGTGTAGGGCCCGGAAGTTTTTTCCGTCTAAATCTATCCTGCACATTTACAAATCTACCATCCGCCCGTGCATTGAATACTGCTGCCATATCTGGTCGGGTGCCCCTGCTGTTCTCCTCGGGCTTCTCGATAAGGTTCAGAGGAGGGTCTGTAATGTGATAGATACCGACTTGGCAGACCGCCTGCAGTCTCTCTCCCACCGGCGAGACGTGGCTTCGCTGTGTCTCTTCTATAAATACTTTCACGGCTTCTGCTCCGATGAACTTAGATCACTGGTGCCCCCTAAATACGAATTTGCACGAGATACTAGATTAGCAACTAGATCCCACCCTTTTACAGTGAAATCGATAAAATGCAGCCGTAACTTCTACTCCAACAGTTTCTTTCCTCGCACTTCCCGACTGTGGAATTCTCTTCCAAACGATTGCTTCCCCGACGGCTACAATCTCCAGGAGTTTAAATGTAAGGTCAATAGACACCTCCTAACACACTAACCTGCTCCCATTCTATCAAACACTCTTCCCATCTGCCCGACACTCATCCTCGCTATCCTTACTCATCTATCACCTTTCTCCTGACATTCCCTATGTCTATCCACTCCTTCTCTTTACCTTCCCCTATGTAGCCCCATGCGCAATAGTGGCAGTGGAATGCCTTGCTTGGGGTGAGATGATTAAAAAAAAAAAAAAAAAAAAAAAAAAAAAAATTTAAAATTTATTCAAGAATGGTCATTGCTTAATGAGTTGTTCTGAAAAAAATTTCCAAAATGACCCGAAGAGAAAAATAATTGAAGTTACGTTCAGGACGGTAAGAAAAAAAGGTATACACGCTTGATCCTATCAACATTATACAACTTGACGGACTGAATCATAAATCCATAGGCATAATCCCGCCTCTTTCAGCAGTATATTCAATATATTTACTATCGTCTTATCGATCTAACGCGAGAATTCTGGGAATCCCTAGTTAGAGTTTTCTTTTGGGTTCTTCTATAATTATGCTACGTCTCTTCCGGTTATTGACGATCATTCCACTACACAAATTCCTATCTTTTGTAACACTGAGCAAAATTTGGTCCCTTACTATCCACCGTGGTTCATGTCCCGCCGTCCATTTTCTCAAATTCGTTACGTAATTTACTCGCTGTTTCCCTCTGCTTTTTTTTGCCTCTAATATGTCCCGCAAGTGTCAGATTATTTAAGGCTCATTTCTTCAGTATGCTTCTCAGAAATTTCAAATGCCTCCGTCTGATTCTAGACAAAACTGTCCTTTTCTTTTCCGTTGTCCTTTGTTAATCACATGTTCCGTCTTCTATAGAACCAAATTTCCGTTGATACAAGTCTCCTATTCATCTGTGAGAAAACTAACCAGAATTCACCGCCGCACAGAAGAATTGATATTGCATAGCTGTTGAGCCCTTTGTTTCCATCGAATTTTACGTTTTTTTTTTTGGTTTTTTTTTAAGGGGACAGAAGAGTGAGTTTTGTTTAATGGCATATCAACCTTTGTGGGTTATTTAATGCCACAAAGATGAGGTTTTTAGGAATTTTTTAATGTTCGGTTATAGTAAGAAGGTTGATTTAGTCAGATTTTAACGAAACTTTTTGTTTATATTCTTTTTTATTTTAGAAAACTGATGTCTTCTATTTTTGTATTCAAAAATGTTTGGCTGAGAAAATTTGTTTTTCATTTCAAAAATGCTTTATGATAATTTTTTTTAATGTATTGGTGGTAATATTTTTCCTTCAAAAATGTAAATTTTCTATAAAAGTCTATTTTTATGTATATATTTCTATAAAAGTGTATCTTTATACTTTCATAGTGTTTTGACCCCAGTTTAGGGGTTAAATATTTACCCATAGCTGAGACCCCAACAGGTGCTACCACTCTGGGTCAGGGTGGACCGGGGAACAACAGCAATTAAAAGGTGGTTCGTGCTCCTCACAACCTCCCAAGCAGAGGCCTTGCTGCTGGATGCAGTTTACCGTCATGCCCAAGACTAGCGAGAGAGGATGACGATTGACATTGCATTTAAATTTTTAAAGATCAAACTTGTTGACTGGAAAGCAAAGACCCGGAAGAAGATACCATAAGCGAGAGAAGAAACGTTTAACATAGAACTTATGGTTACAACTACCAATGTCAGTAGTAAAAGGATGAGACCTAACTACCAATTTAGTACTGCACTTAAAGGCTAGGTACCAAAGAATAAAGTTCATTAAAACAATTACTATGCTATCGATTATTAAAATCATTTAATAAAAAAAAGTATTTTTTAGTATACTTACCTGACCGGCAGGCTAAAAAAGAAGAAAAATATTTTAATAATAATAATAATAATAATACGATAGCGTTAGGCAATATTTACATTGGGCAATGTGCAAACATTATGGAAAAGCTGTAAACAAACAATGGTATGAACATCACCCAGCACCGGTTACAGAAATAGAAGATGTAACCATTCTATGGGATTACACCATCTACACAGACAGAAAAATTGAAGCAAACAGGCCAGACATTATTGTTAAAAACCAGAAGGAGAAAACTTGTCTATTAATTGATATGGCTTGTCCAGCGGATTGTAATATAGCAATCAAGGAATTTGAAAAACTGTCAAAATATAAAGACCTGGAAATTGAAATAGGAAAAATGTGGAAATTGAAAACAAGAGTTGTGCCAGTGATAGTAGGTGCACTTGGAATGATAAAAAATGGAACAAAACAACACATTGAAAGAATCCCTGGAAACCCCAGCTTAAGAGATATACAAAAAATTGTCTTATTAAGTACAGCCCACACACTAAGGAAAACTTTATCTATGTAATGCTACGGATGATAGGGAAGATAGAAAAACATGAAATGGAGCCATAACAACACGCCACGACCTGCCTTAGGTCTCCCCGCAGACTTGGTTGGTAGTGAGACCAAAGCAGAAATCGAAATATGATGAAAAAATGACATAATAATAATAATAATAATAATAATAATAATGTTTTGTGATAAACACCAAGAAACAATAGACCACCTAATCTCAGGCTGTTCTGTGCTTGCCCCAAATGAATATAAAAATCGCCACGATAGAGTTGGGCAATATTTACATTGGGCAATATGCAAACATTATGGAAAAGCTGTAGGCAAACACTGGTATGAACATCACCCAGCACCGGTTACAGAAATAGAAGATGTAACCATTCTATGGGATTACACCATCTACACAGACAGAAAAATTGAAGCAAACAGGCCAGACATTATTGTTAAAAACCAGAAGGAGAAAACTTGTCTATTAATTGATATGGCTTGTCCAGCGGATTGTAACATAGCAATCAAGGAATTTGAAAAACTGTCAAAATATAAAGACCTGGAAATTGAAATAGGAAAAATGTGGAAATTGAAAACAAGAGTTGTGCCAGTGATAGTAGGTGCACTTGGAATGATAAAAAATGGAACAAAACAACACATTGAAAGAATCCCTGGAAACCCCAGCTTAAGAGATATACAAAAAATTGTCTTATTAAGTACAGCCCACACACTAAGGAAAACTTTATCTATGTAATGCTGGAGATGATAGGGAAGATAGAAAAACATGAAATGGAGCCATAACAACATGCCACTACCTGCCTTAGGTCTCCCCGCAGACTTGGTTGGTAGTGAGACCAAAGCAGAAATCGAAATATGATGAAAAAATGACATAATAATAATAATAAAAATAATAATAATAAAAAAAAAAAAATAATAATAATAATAATAATAAAGAAGAAGAAGTTATGTACAAGTCTTAATTACAAGTAAGGTTGAAAATTTCTCGGTCTGATCAAGAAGGCATTCAAAAACAATTCTATTTAGTCATATGTTGGAAATTAGCTCAGGCCGTAATCTATTCAAATTCACTTTACTTTTGTATTTTAACTGGTATCGTGTTGTATGCTTTGCGTGTCTTCAACCAAAAGTCTATTAGGAAATAAACCCTATTTCTAATACAATTACACATTAAAACATCAATTTCATTTTCTACCCAATAGCAAATAATATTACGAACATGCCAAAAAGATTACACCACACAACAGTAAAACACTGTTTTAAATCAAAGTGTCTATAATTATTAGTTTAAAATTAAGTCAACTTTAAGCAAAATAAAATATCCCACCATTTATACAAGAGCGTTTATTATTATTATTTTTTTTAGCACTAGACTGACCGTCTAATTGTAGGTCTGTCAGGAAATTTTCGAATAAGAAATGAACCACTGGACAAATTTTAATAAGCTTGTGGGGTTTGATACATTGACACCCACACGCGCACACACACGCACACACACACACACACACACACACATGGTGATTCAGCGTTTACGTGATAACTTAGTTTCCCGCGTAAACGCATGCTAATAAAAGCAGGGAACATCACGTGGTACGCTAGTTAGGATTTCGTCCCGGGACAAGAGCAGACATGTCTCCCTAACTCACACAAACTTCACGCGCACTAATTGCGGGTAGCAATTAGTGGCGCAAATTTTTTTATTTTTCTTCTCACCGACATTAACACTATGCACATTAACTTTCATTCAAACTGGACCTTACATAAAATAACTTTCTACACATAAATTCACAATTTTCCAACCTTCGTCAGTAGAAATCCACAGACTGCCTAAAACTACTACATTCGCATGTAAGTCTCTCTCTCTCTCTCTCTCTACTCAACGCACACACAGACACAGAACTTTGTCTTCTGTCTGACTTTCTTGCCTAAACGCATACACAGACACAGAACCTTGTTTTCTGTCTGAATAATTTCATCAAGGATTTGAACTTTGAACTCTTGACGATAATCTTAACGATTGTACAAACCTTTCTTTCAGCTAGAAAAAGAACTTCTCTTTCCTTAATTTTACTTACTTATGCATGCTCTCAACCCTATCTAACCTTTGTCAATATATTGTTTTTCTGGTTACTTTCGCCTACTCGTTCTTTCTTATTGCCTGTTTTATTTCATGACCCCCAGTTACGTCGAGTCGACTCGGAAACTTAAATTAGTAATGGACGCCTTCGTCCTCTACAAGCTCATTATGGAATCGATATTGTCAGCATTTCGCTTTTTTAGAAAAAATTACGATTGTTTTTCTAACAACAAACATCTACTTTTCCAGCATTTCTTTGTTCCGGATGTTGTGACAACTTAGGGGAAAATTTTTTTTAAAAAATCGGAAATTAAAAGAAGGTACCTCCACTAATTCGAGAAAAAAACTGCATAGTTACCTTTAAACTAAATTTTTAAAAATGAAAATGTTTTCTTGAAACTTTTATTTTAGTTTAATTGAAAGCTAAATGATTCAAATTACTATTTCCAGTAAGCAAAATACTCTGGTTTATTTCAAACAGAAACTATATTGATTGGAATATAAAAGTTTGAGATTTTTTTTTTAATTTTTTAATTTTGCCGCCATCTTGCAAAAATAAAATATACATCTGCGACACATTATTTTTGGAAAATTAGCAAATTTTACACAAGTATTACTTATTTCTAACTTAAAATTTATTTATAGCGTACAATTTAAAATAAAACTATTTTTTTATCACAAATTTGAACTTTTTGACCTGCCCGCGCCGTAAATCAAGAATTTGTTGACGGGTTCTTGATTAGGGATAAAAGTGTATGGCGTTTGTAAGTGACAAAATTGTACAAGTTTTTTGGTTTTTGGTGGTGGTGTGGGGGGGGGGGGGGGTTAAGGAAGGAAACTAACCTTTTAATTTGCACATAGAAATTACCACACACAAAAAAAACTTCAAATGCACAAAAAAAAAAGAAGATATTTTAAAAATATCGAGGCAGAACGAGATTTATTAAACTTTTCAATAGGTAATAGAATCATCAAGTTTTAACGAAAAAAAAAATCTAACCACCACAGTTCTTAAAAGATTTTTTAAAAAATATTATTTACGTGGAGGATACATTTTTGCCAAGATTTAAAAAAAAAATGATTTCAAAAATTTCATTCATTTGTAAAGGAGTAGTGAAAGTTGCATTAAAATACGACAAATATTTGAGTTTTGCGAGAATTTCCAAATTAATGTGTTTATCACCGGAAAAAAGTGGGTGATGTAATAATTACGTTTTCTATTGTAAAACAGTCGTAAAACGTTTTGGTTATCCGCTAACTTAAACCAAAACAAGTTTTTCTACGCAAGGAATGAAGTTCATATATCCCAGTGATTGTAATAAAATTCGAAATTCCTAGCACCTGAAGAAAGCCAGAGCATACAACGGCCGAAACGTCGTACAAATAGCAACAAAGATGAGGACAATAGTCCGAATAATGTAAATACTGCAGCTTATATTGAAATAGCAATAGAGCAGCGATATGTTTGCGACTTTTCGTTTGTGGGAAACGGGTTGTAAGGTGGAAAATAATCCATTACCCATCAGGACGCCGAGACGCATTTTGAATTCTACCGAGTGAAGACTGGGCAACTGTTGCCCAACTATGGCAGCAGTGGTCCATTTTCGAATGGATTCTTGTAAAGGTAAAAGATAGCGGGAGAAGTCAGCTACTTACTCGAGTAGCATATGAAAAGAACCGTTTTTCCAGTAACCTTAGCGATGGATCGTATGTATGAGTTCCACTTAAGGTCTGGGTTGATTTTATGCCTCAGTTGGCGCTCACCCGTTCATCGCGATAGGTGAAAATTCAAAGTCCGCTTGGTGACGATGGAACGTCATCAGTTTGCTTTTTGAGGAATTAACTGTGATCAGCTAGTTCCTTTCCACATTGAGATGTTAGAGATAGGTCAGAAGAGAGGCCAGCTGGCAGGCTCAGGTTATCTAGACTTTGGGAGATGCCCATATAGCCAGTTTATCATCAGCCTATATTTTTTAAAATGATCAAATTATATTCTTAGACAGATCATTTATGTAAAATAGAAAGACGATTCGACCGATAAGGTAGTCTTGGGTAACGCCTGCGTGTGTTCCTTGGGCGTCGATAATGATCAACTTTGTGGCAATTTCTGCATGTTTGTCCCTTATTTGTTTTCTTAGTAATCAACAATTATCATCCTCAGTCACTTGATGTGGGGAAGGGGTTATAGCGAAAAAAAAAAAAAGACAACCCCCACTCCAGGATTATCTGCTGGTAGTGGCTCTTAGGAGTTCTGCCATTATCATGTCTGTTCACTCTTTGATGCTGTCTGACCAGCTTTTGCGTTGTCTTCCCCGCTTGTGTCCAACTTCAACACTGTCTTGAATGACGGTCTTGCAGAGGCTGGAATGCCGTATGACGTGGCCAAACCATAATATCTTACGACGCTTAATGGTGGCGAGGAGAGATTTTTATTGGGCCACGAAATATTTAACCTTGCTGCATACATAGTCATTGCTTTTTGTACACCCAGTAAGAAATGCAGAGGGGCTTTTTCAAACGTTCTTGAAAGCATGGATCCTGTGGAGAAGAATGGATACGACTAGCAATTTGTACAAATTGTATTTTGTATGGAAACTGATGTTTCACTTCCATATCCTATCCAAGCTGACCATCTATGCCGTGGCTGTGTGCGGGCTTCTGCCTTGCAGGTGTCATCATGATGTCACTTACACTAGAGTTACTTGTGTTATTCATCATTACTTTGTCTGTGTTCCATTCGCCGGCGTTTCCTATGAGTATGTTGGTTACATGTAGCTTCTACGTGCCATGTCCTTTCAGGACGTAGGCGATCATGGCTTTCCACATCTCCCTATCCCTGGTGGCTCTTAGCACGCTTTCTCCTGTTACACCACCCAAAACCTCGTTCCGTCATCCACTAGCTCAAGCCCATAAATCTAGAATATAAATGTATAGAAACTAGCATGGCCACAAAAAGAGGGTTCAGTTTATATATTGATTATAAGAAATTATAATATAGTTATAAAGTGGGGAATCAAATCTATATTATAAACAGTTGGCATATATCTTCTTCTATGTGCCATGTCCTTTCAGGACGTAGGCGATCATGGCTTTCCACATTTCCCTGTCCCTGGTGGTTCTTAGCACGCCTTCTCCTGTTGCACCATGCAACCTCGTTCCGTCATCCACCTGATCAGGTCCTTCAAATATGTTATCTGCTGCTTTCCCCTGTCTTTTTCCCCCTCTATCTAGCCTGTTAGTAAGTTTCCTCATTTCATGTCCCAAGAACTTTAGTTGTCTCTTCCTGATGCTCAGTATTAATTTCCTTTTCGTCTCCATCCTTTCCAAAACCTCGTCATTGCTCACATGCTCGGTCCATGATATCCACAGCATCCTTCTGTAGAACCACATTTCAGTTGCTTCAAGTTTTTTCTTCATCTTCGAAGATATTGTCCGACATTCACTGCCATATTGAAGAACCGACATCACATAGCAATCCAGTATTCTCCTCTTTGTTTCTAGTGAAATTGTCCTGTTTCTTAATACTTTACTCAACTTCTGGAATGCTTCTTTCGCCATAGCAATTCGCCTTCAAATCTCAGTGTTGCACTTTCCGTCTTCTGTTAGAACTCTTCCTAGGTATTTAAATTTCTGACTGCTCGCCATAAAGTCAATATCGTCAGTGAAACGCAGGTCTACCACAGATAGAGACAGAAGTGTTGTGGTCGATGAGGTTTTTCTGTATAATTATCTCCAGAAACAAGTCGGAAAGTGTAGGCATCATTGTCTAACACCAATAGTCGTCTGAGAGAAATCTCCCACTTGGTTACTCAAGAGAACTGCACTGATGCCATCGTCATAAAGGACATGAACGACTTGCAGGAGCCCTTTTATGTTGAATCCTTCGGGGACGTACCAGAGGCCATCATTTCCGATCAAATGCTTTCTTGAAATCAATGAAAATGTGAAAAGAGTCCCTCTGGTTTTGCAGTTGTTTCTCGATGAGGATCCTACAGTTGAAGATGTGTTCCACTGTGCTTCGCCCGCCTCTAAAACCTGCCTGCTTTTCTGACAATAGTTTTTCAGACTTGAATTTCAGATGATTGAGAATTCAGACGGAACATAACCTTACTGGAGCGACTGATCAGCCTTATTGTTCTATAATTCATGCATTGCTCGAGTTATCCCTGCCTTAGGAGAGGGTCACCAGTGTTTGGGTCCCACTCTTTTGGTTACTTCTGTTCTCAAAATTCACTGGCATATATCTTTTTTAATCCTTTTACCCTAAGCAAGGCAATAATGCCACTAAGACCCAAGGAGGGAGGTTACTGCGAGTGAAAGTGAATGCGAAGACTTTATAAGAAAATGGAAAACTAATGCTAAACAGGAAACATGGAATAAACCTTGATTTCTGTCTAAAAGACACGGAAAAAATTTGCTCGGAGCTAAAAAATTCAATTAAACTGTGTTCAAAACGTGACGTTAATATACCACTTGTCAAATTTTTCTTTTTTAGATTATAAGAATATTATTTAATTACTCCTGCATATTTTAAGTGACACACTCCTAGTCAACACTTTATTTCTGAACGCTGCCTCTGGATAATCACCATCCATATAAGATTGTAGTGATGATAAAAACGAGAACTCCAAACAAGTTTTATCATTACTAAAACCAGACGAAAATTCGAAATATACTGAACAATGAAAACAGTTAAACAATGGAGTTTTTTTCCCCAGCCAATCAGAAATAAGATCTGGTTCCAACAAGTATATGACGTCACTGTTTAGAAAGCCAATCGGGGGACTGGGAAATGCAAGCGACAATTCCCTCCTAACAAGAAAAAAAATCTTATTTGACAACATACTTATATAAAGAGCTATATAACCTGATCTCAGAACCTACTTTCATCGTAAAACCCGCTTGACCAAATTACTCACATGTATTCGCAATGCACACACGGGCAATAATACACAGATGGCTATACATACTTCATGTCGTTCATTTAAACTCGTCATGCAACAGATTTCACGTATGACTTATCTAACGCATTCACACGTACATGTTTATACACACACAATAATAGTCATTTTTGTATTACAAGGACCTTCATCTTCGAACACTCGAGAAACAAACTAATCTCTGATCCTTGTTGTAAATGCATTAAGTTAATATCAAATTTATTTGATCACATTAACGTTCCATTCTGATTTTCCTTCATTCTTTCCACAAAAATATGGTGTCGTGCGGCATTATCAATAAGAAAAAAAAGTAGCCTACAGCCACCCCATATGACCATATTTTTCTCACCTGAATCTATTTTCGGAATTTCTGTTTGAGTGTCTTGTATCTTTCCCTTTTTATGCAAAAGAGCGTCATAGACTTCCATTGCTTGTTCTGTCGTGAAAACGCCTGATTCTCTGATCTTTGTCGCTATTACACAATACGTAAGCTAACCCAGAATGATAAACTACTGGTCAGAAGATGCCGGGGGGGGGGGGGGTGAAATTCTGACAGAGAAGAATTTCTTTTGTTGTGTGTGAGTGAGTGAGTGAGTGAGAGAGAGCGAAAAGAAAAACGTAAAATCCCAGTCAAGAGTCGACATTTTTTTTAAATTAAGAAAATACTTCTTCCCATAGACATTGGGGCTTTTCTTCATTCAGACTGAACGATTCAGTCACACACGTGTGCACTAAATAATATTGAAATATGGCATCAGGGTCTGGATTTTTTTTTAATCCTAAAAGAAGTTTTCGTTCCAATATCTTATACCACACTGGAAATTAACACCAATAAAAAACCGTTAGAAAAAATGATATTTCAGGTTGGGCTCAACATACAACCAAACAAATAATATTGTCTTTAAGTAAATCAAAAGCTTGAAAGATAAGAGAGAGAGTCCGATAGATGTGTTTATTCAGTTTGATTTCGAACTTATAAAAATTCACTAATTTTTGTTTATTGAGACTTAGCACTACAGAAGTCATTTGTTGTGCCGTTAAAACTCTTCCTACAAAAGTACGTACACAGTATGAAGCACCAAAAGAGACCAATTTAGCCGAACTGACTACAATAAGAAAGACAACTTTCCTTTGTAAACAATTTTCATCAAACTATTCAAAATCTCAAAAGAAAATAATGTAAATGTATAAATTTGTTACGTCAACCAATTGCAAATATCTGAAAGTCTCAACTCAGCAAGCCTTAGTTCACAAACTTCGTAGAAAAAAATTAATCATATCTGCAGAAACTACTTACTATTAAAGTGTAAGTAATTTGTCCGCTGCTCCCCTCGTCCTTATCTTTAGCACAGATGTTTAGTCCAGATAAAACAGTGTCGAGTGGGTAACTCTGAAAATAAAATGACAAAAAGACAACTGATTTAGACATTTTAAACATCTCCTTTACACGGAATGGGTCATATCACCGACTCAACACCGACCAACTCATCTCCTTAAAAACCCATTTAGCGCGATGACCCTTGTGTCGAATTCATAGCCTCACGCCGGTGTTCTTAGTGATTAATAGGCTACAATAGCCTATTTGGCTGACTGGTGTTTAGCATTCAAGATCGGATAAAGAACCATGCTGAATCAGCAAATAGAAGAATTGCACTCCAAGCTTATGATGGAGCAGACCCCACAATATGGAGATTCATTACGGAGCTGCGAAAGTTGCAAAGAAAATGAGATGCATTTTTCGAGCAATTAACTGGAGGTCATCCTCCTCTCCATAAACCGAAGACGTCTATCAAGGCAGAGTAAAGAATTTTAAAAAGTTTTTAAAAAGTGGACGAAAAAATGTCATAGTTTGATTGTTGAGTTGGGCTATGTTTGCTGGTAAGGAGTTGTTCTGGAGTTGCGTTGCCAAGGAGATGAGTCTGCAGGTGTTAAATTGGCGGTGATGAATTGTCCTGCATCCCCTTTACAGACATGTCCAGATTGGTCACTTTATCTGTTACAAAACACCCCTCTGTTATTCCTAGACGTTTCAAAATATTTTTAAATTCCTCTGCCAACAAATAAAGAACTTTATTTTTTATCAATTTGTCCTTACTTCAGGAAGCTGGAAGTTCAAAATTTCCGGATAATTAATACTAGTACTACTACTAATAATAATGATAATGATAAATAAATAAATAACTAGAAGTATGGGTGAATAATTCTTTTCCTATTTGAATTTTCTAATGAATAATGATTTAGTTAATGATTAAATAAGTGTTGTCAGTATCAGTGTTAGTCGATAAATTGTTAGATGGAAACAATTGAGATGCCACAAAAACATTCATCATCCTGATAACTATCAGCTATGTGAAGTGGACTTCACAAATTCATGGGAAACGGCCCTGACAAAGAGGGTCACTGAATGAAGCCAGACCTTCATAAATTATATTTTAGACAAAGACAAGATAATTGTTCTGTATAAGATAGTGGTCTATCAGCCGAAGACAGAGACCCAGAGAGAGGCACAGAGAACGGAAAAGAATCCTCGACGCGAAAGGAAAATTGCGGCCGTTATACCGTTCAACTCGCTTCTTGTTTGGCTTTCTCTTCTACAACAGTAGGTCTTAACCAGAATATAATTTGCCTATTACTACAATAGTCCGATGGTTCTGTTCCGTTGGTGACAATTTAGCAAGGAGTTATTTTTTAAGCCACAAGCGTTTGACTGGAAGAACCCTGTCAACGAGCCCGGTACCGGATTTCTCCCTACACAGAAGTTCCTTGCGAGTTCGTCAGTGATAAAATACCGTGGAAGTTCCGTATTGTACAGTTATATATTTCGGCTTAACAACTCTAACAAAATACTGCAATAAATATCGTAAGTATGAATAGAGATTATTATTTAAAGAAGAGATTAAAAATGAAAATATTAAAAAAATGGAGGAGTTTGTTTTATTTCACTGAAGCAGGCATTAAAGGCATAAGGGCGTCACTGCCTCCCCTCTCACTAAATAAGCAGGCATGAGAAATACGTAAATAAAATAAAATAAAATAAAATAAAATAAAATAAAAAATTAAAATAAAATCAATGGAAATGCACATTCAAAAATGGCTTGTTAAAGTTTCCATTTCATAATTGCATAGAGTCTATTTAATGACAGAGGGGGAATTAAAAACTGATACTTTTAAAATCAAGCAATCAATCTCACCTACCTCATTGATACTCAGCCTGTAAGGAAGATGTATGAAGTGAGGTGGATTATCGTTAATATCAGTTACAATGAAAGTATATCTCTTGAATAGAAGCGGCTCCTGAAAAGAAAAGAAAAAAAAAAGGATGATAAATTCTGTCTTAATCAAACGACAGATTATAAATGACAAGAGTCATCTATTTCTTACCACAAATGAGGTTTACAAACACGGATACCTCCTATTTACGTGCTTTGTCCATTCAGGACGTAGACGATCGTGGCTTTCCACAATTTCCTGTCCTTGTTATTTTTTTATTTCTCCCAAACCCTAACCTGCCATCTATATACTCAAGTAAACACTAAGTATGTTAAGCGTTTTCTCTGTCCCTCTTTCCTTCAATCCGTCCTGTGTGTAACAGATTTTCCAAGCCCGTTTTTCTTATTATGTGCCATAAAAAATTCAGCTGTTTTTTTCTGATGTTGCGTATAAGTTTGGTGGGAGCTACGCAATTATATACTAGTCAGGTTGCTACTATCGTGTGAATTTTACGAATATGTAAATAAGTTATAGCTTCCTTTGCAACAAAATGATGTCAGTTTTAAATCGGGGAAAATTTGCCGTTAAAATGTTTCTTTGCTACGAATGAGAATATACATGCAAACACATAATGATGACAAAACCGTAAGTTTAAAGTTTTCTTGTTCTATATTTCTTAAATATTTTTATAAATTTCTGAATAAAGTTGTTCTCATAATTATATATAAAATTGTAAATAATAAATCTTGCATTCCCATATGTTTATAATTTTGTAAATAACCATTACTGAGGTAGTCAAGGGTGTCTAAAATAACAGCGATGTTAAGTGAAAAACAGTCCTGTAGGTACATAAGTATTTTCTTACCGTAAAACCATATTCGACTTTTATTAAAAAACGATCACACTGAAAATAGAATAAAATTAAAATAAAAATGTTGTCCTTCCAAGTAGTTAACATTTTTAAAAGAAAAATTTAAAAATACATTAAAAACAAATTATAATTAAACAAATAAAATAAAATATAACTTAAAAATACAATTAAATTAAGTATTTGTTTATATTTCTGAGACAATATTTATACGATATGCATAATTCGAGCTATTATCCCCATCTTTGTTGCCGTTTGTACGACGTTTCGGCCGTTGTATGCACCGACCTTCTTCAGATGCTAGAAATTCTAACCGAATCCTTTTTTACAATCACTGGGGTGTATCATTCTCATTCCTTGCACGAAGCCTCTTTGGTAGTCGGGAGTTACCTCCCTCTAACCAAACTTAAGGACAAGAAGAACAAGGACACATGACCCAGTGGATATAGACGTTGGTTAGTTTCAGTGGATGACCAAAGAGTTGAGAGTTCAATACCAGGCTACAGCAGTGGTGTAAAAGTAACTTAGTCCGGTTAAAGGGAGATAACCCATGACTACCAAAAGGAGCTTCGCGCAATGAATGAGAATGATATACCCCAGTGATTGTAATAAAGGGTTCTGTTCGAAATTCCTAGCACCCAAAGAAGGCCGGAGCGTACAACGGCAGAAATGTAAAAATGGCAACAAAGATAATGACCATAGCCCGAATAATGTAAATAGTGTAAATAAATTAATTAAAAAGATTGTTTTTTTTATTTAAATCAATTAATAAAATCATTAAATTTTTAAAAATCAATTCAAATTAGAGAGATAAAATTAAGAAGTTGCAGATCATTTTTCAATCAATGTTCTAACTGGATTGCCCTTCTGAGCTTGAATCTTAATAACACTTCTTAAATTTGGATCCAACGTGATATGAGACATTTGGACCCGGCACGACTTGACACATTTGGATCTGGCACGATCTGGCGGGGTCTGTAAAATATTTCTCCGACCTGATTAATCAAATTTATCTCTGGTCTGATATACCAAATTTGTCGTAAGCCTTATATACCAAATACTGACAGTGTCTGTAGAATTTGTGTCTGATCTGATTTAACAAATCCTGACTGTCTGTAAACTACCGTAACTGAGCACTTACGAATTTATAATTTATCTTTTAATATGGTTACCAATCGATAAACATTACAGCCTTCCCCTTCTCCACCCACTAAAAAAAATTGTCTACTGGGCTATTTTAAAATAATTTAGAAAAAAACTATGGAGGCGGTATAATAAAATGCGTCTACTTTAGATCAGGCAATACTGACAATAGAATTAAATGAATTCGCACATACGATCTGGCGATAACGTTATCACCACAAATGACTTTATCACCAAAGAAGGCGGGACCAGCGAGCCAAGTTCAAATACATGCCTCGTTAGTTGCGTCCTCTTTTGTATGAACACTCTCTAGAAAGGCACTAGTTAAGTAGCAGGGTAGACCTATTCTCTATACTTGTGCGGCAGCCAATTTAAGAGAAGGAAACGCTGAATCCCAAACCTGTGAGAAATAAATGTAAACTACTCTGCTATCTTTCCTAATAAGAATTTAAGAATTGCTTCTTACTGCAATTACTGCCAACTGAATGCCCCGTATACCAAGATATTCTTAAGGGCATTGGGATCTTGCTTTTCAAAATTTTACTACGCCCCGCTCCAACCTCACTTGAAGTGAGGCTCCACTACCTGGTTCGACAGATTTACTGCCTGTCGACTATTTTGCATTCAATTTGTTGGTGGCGAGGAGACATTTTCCGAGGCAACTTTAATCATTTATTTAGAGCCAAATCAAAAAGTACGCTCCCCTCCTGTTGATGTTTGTATATCCTTTGGGTGACACTTTTGACAGAAGTTCCCATTTGACCGGAAGAAAAGAGAAGAGTAAACTGTTCTCCGCATTTTACATGAGAAAAGGCGTTTGGCCTCGGGGATTTCAACCTTGCGATATCACCTTCCTTGTTGGACCAAGAAAAGTGAGGTCGGTGAAATATCGATGCCAGCGATAAGGTGGTTGTGGGGTTAGAGCAATTTATACATTGGCCCATATAAAAAAAATGGGCCATTTGTCACATCTTGCCTTAAGGCGAGTGTAAATATGTAATTTCCTCTGCTTAATTTCAGTGAATCCCAGTCGTGTCCGCAATCGCACTGATGCATCCCCTGCAGCCAACCTCAACAGGGACAGGTTTAACCTGTCACCCTGAGTCTTTGCATTCTTTCTCCAGTTTTTGCTTACCACCCATCTTACTGTGTGTGAAATGTATCAGTGTTATTCTTATTTTGAACAACGAGATGAACGACACCCTACTCGCCAGACGAGGTTAGCAGATTTTGCCTTTGGATGATTGGAATTGGACTAAATGTTTGGCAAACAGACAGATCTGCTGCTATTTCGCAGGTTTTCTGTTGTGTGAAGCTTTGTTGACAAGAGCGAACGAATGTGATAAAGCTTCTCATTATTTCTGCTGTAGTTTCTTGTCGCTGTTTATGTCATTGCAATCCACAGTTAGAGAAAAATGATCTGTAGAGATTCGTGGTCCCCTACGTCCAGAATGGGAATTGTACTATTAAAAAATACTGACTAAAATAAATATTTGTTGTTACAGTTTTTTAACCACACTGTTAATCCAGTCTTGTTCATAAACACGCCATGATATATGACATATCCGAAAACTACATCACAATCAACTATGCGAAAACAATATCTTATTGAAAAGCAAATTAAATTAGTTTAAAAAAGTTTAAACATGTAAACTTTTCTTGAACATTTTAAAAACTTTCCTTGTACTTACATCGCTTTCTCGGTTCAGCTCAGTGTAAGCAAAAATGGAAAAACTGCAGGTTGTATTACATTTTACAAGTATATTCGATTGTGTATAGTTTAGACATTTT